>VXAA01006070.1:72851-85787 GCA_013399115.1 Anseranas semipalmata
TTTTACCTTTATCTTGGCTTTTTGTTTTTTCTTCCACTGTCTTCATTTCGTCCTTTCTTTTCTTCATGTTAGAGGTCTTTTTGGATTTTTCAGTACTATACATCTTCAAAATAAAACAGTTTAATCTAAACTTCTGCTAGAGTTTACATATCAAGCCTACTGACGCCAGCTGTGAAAAAGCCAAATGTTTACACAATGGGTAGATTTAAGACACCTACATTGTCCAGTATCTATGAAGTACTGTTTGATGAACACAGGTGTTTATCCAAGTGCATGTGACCAAAGCAACTTAGCCAGACTCCCTCTACATACTCTAAAAGCAGGTTAAAATCTCGTGACCTGGAACTGTTTGAGTCTGTGGTAAATCAGACATGCCTCTGCACTGCTGGTGCTGCTGACAAGTTTTAGTACGCTCCCCGTTCCATATGGCCAATTTATCTCAAGACTACTGCTGCAAAGAATGCTGCCTTCCTTCACACAAACTTCACTCTCATTATCAGAATATTATCAGAGTTGCTTCACGTGTCACAATAAATAAAAACAGCCCATCCCAATCAAAACAGGGGTGATCTGGACAGCTCATGATATATGAAATGAGGAAACATCTGGTGCTAGTGGATGTGAAACACAGAAAGGGGAAAGCTGAGAACAGCAGAGAGAACAAACACTCACCTACAGCACTGACATCCCTTGTGTGATTAAACAAGCTGGCGGGGACTCAGCGCTACAACATCACAGGAACCTCTGTGACCCAAAGCACTACCTGTGTACAACTTCCCGATCTTTCAAGGCCCTATTTTTCCAGCAGTAATTCCCCATTATCCCCACTTCACAGACAACAACAGTTATCTGATAATTCAGAAATTAAGACTTAATAAAATAAAATATTTTTATGATGTTTTCAAAATTTCTTGCCTCTTCAGGTACTTACTGGAGCTGGACTGTTTCTGTCAGTTAAATACATACCCAAGGTTATTCAATAATAATTCAATTTAAAGAAACATGTAAGTAACAATATGCAAAAGACACTTACTATGCTCAAATAATCTACTCCACCTTCTTCTATAGTAACATTTAATTTCTGATCAACAAACTCACGTTGCCCACACCAGAAACTTAACGGTGGTTTAACAAGACGGCCGCTACGAGTGTAAATTCCATTCGAGTCATTCAATATGGAACTGTGTCTTGGGGTTACATCTACAAGAAAAACATGAAATTTCAGTTTTGCCCTGTGAGTATAGGAGCAATAATGTAGTTAAACCTGTTCATTTGCACAAACGACATGGAAAATATAAAACTTACCACAAACTAATGATGTTCCTTTAAAAGTGTACAGGTTAAAAGTAAGCATACTTTAACAAGACTGAAGCAATAATTTTCATGAATTATAATCTTCACTGCTGTGAACGTTTTAGTTTTACTTTGTTTACAAGATTATGAATAATCTAAAAGTCATACAGGGAATCAGAACAACAACAAAAAAGTAGTAACTGACAAAATCCTGATTGCAATGAGGAAAAAAAAAACAGCTTTTATAGAATTAGCAAGAAAATCTGATTACAGTATTAACAAATAGCCCAATGAAATTTGGCCAAAGCCCTGTTGGAGCCTATGACAAGATATTAAAAAGAAGTCAAAGTTAAAAACCAGAATTTATTAGTGTCCCTAATGAAGCTAGGCTTGCATTTCAAGGCAAAGAAAAAACATGTTGATCATTAGATTATGGCTTCACAACCATTTCCTTTGGTAACAAATCCAACGTAAGGCATTTTTCCATAATCCATTCTGTCCATCCCCAGTGCTTGTTAGCACTCTCTGTTCCTCAACCGTGGCAAAAGACATTAAGATGCCATAAAATAAATCCGCTCAAGGAACAGATTCAAGGAGTCAATAAGCCAGCCAAATAAGAAGGGTCAGCATTGCAGGGGAGGAATCCCAAGGATGGAGAGATTATATCCCACAGACGTCCCAGAGGACTAAAAAGAGATTGTGATATGCAAGATAGCAACCAGGAAAAAATAAAGTCAAGTTTGCTATCAGAATAAACAGTTCTGGAGCCATTGTTTTCAGCTACTCCAGACCAAAGTAGACTCCTGCCTCTTTTCCCAGGGTTTTTCCTCAGAACAGCCTCTAAACAGCACCTCTTTTTTGTACAGCAGCAAGCCAGAAAATAAGCAAATCAGTGCTCTTGATTATCACAGTTAAAGTGAACACCAACAAAAAAAACTTCACCCAATTAGTTTGTTACCTCTTACATACAGCCTAAATTAACAAAAACCAAAACAAACAGGTATCTTTTGTTGGGGAAACAGCTTTCAAAAGAAAAACAACATTTTTTTTCTAGAGAAAAGGATTATAAACACCCACAAGTGTTTTCATCATTCTTTGGTAATACTTCATAAGTAGTGTTTCTTGTTTCAGGTTTCTTTACGTCTCTTGCTGAGTCTTCTGCATTTTTCAACACATCCGAACGCACCACTGAGTCACTCTCTTCATTTTCGTCCTCACCAATATTTTGTTTGCATTCTTTCCTAACGATTCAGAGTTTAAGAAAAAAATAATAAACACCCAAAGCAGTTGTCCTTTAACAACACATTAATTTATGTAGACTTGAAGTCTTCTCCCCACCCCAGCAAAAGCCCAATGGCATAGTGCAGCTCTACTCACACTGACACCATTCAAGCCTCTAAATCAGTGAAGCTCTGCACTTGTGTCGATCCTAATACTGTGCAACTAAGTGGAACAAAACCAAACCAGTATGATGAAGACTACTAAAAAGGTATCCTTTCAAACTGGTGACCAGAATTTGCCTGGATCATAGCGTTCATACATGCATGTACAATCTTTCATCCTTCGCTAGTATAATGTCCTTAAAAATCAAGCAATACTTAAAAGAGGATTACAATGAAACAATCTCCAAACTTATTACCTTCTTCTTTCCTCAAGCAACTCCTCAACATATTCCTTCCACTTTTTGGAAAACCCGTATGTAAATCTTTTGATGAAACGATAGGGAAATCCTATTTGAAACAGAAGTAGCATTAACAATAGCTGAGCAATGCTTTTAATCAAAAAAAGTAGAAATAACACTCACTACAATCATAGTTTTGTAAGCACCTCAGAAGCGCACTGCATCTTTAAATATCAGAGAGAGACAGATTTCCCCAGTTTAAGAGAAGTACATACTCCATGGAAAAGTGAACCAAGGGGTCAGTAAATACAGACATCAGTACCTGGAGACAGCATTCTAGTTTCTTGGAAGCCAGGAACATAAGCTTTCCCCAATTCATCCATCCCAGACTGGCACGTGGCTTCTCTGTGACTGCCAGAAGTGCCTCTGAGAACCTGAGGCTTTAGGGCTCCAGTTAGGTCTTAAGTTAGTAACAACGAGTGGGGTTCCGCAGTTCTCTTTAATGTTTTCATAAATTACTTGAATGCAGGACTCAAATATATACTAAGTAAGTTTGCAGCTGATAGTAAACTGGGAGGAGCTGTCGACTCCCTCGAGGGCAGAGAGGCCTTGCAGAGAGATCATGACAAATTAGAGGGCTGGACAACCACCAACTGTATGAAGTTTAACAGGAACAAGTGCCAGATTCTGCACCTAGGATGGGGCAGCCCTGGCTGTACGTACAGACTGGGGGGCGAGAGGCTGGGGAGCAGCCCCGCAGACAGGGACCTGGGGGCTCTGGCTGACAGCAAGTGGCACATGAGTCACAGCGTGCCCTGGCAGCCAGGAGGGCCAAGCGCACCCTGGGGTGCCTCAGGCACAGCACTGCCGGCTGGTCGAGGGAAGGGAGGGTCCTGCTCTGCGCTGGGGCGGCCTCACCTTGAGCTCTGTGTGTGGCTTTGGGACCACAGTATAAAAAGGACATAAAACAATTAGGGAGTGCCCAAAGGAGGTCTACAAAGATGGTGAGGGATCTAGAGGGGAAGATGTATGAGGAGTGGCTGAGGTCCCTTGGCCTGGTCAGCCCAGAGCAGAGCAGACTGAGGGGAGGCCTCATGGCGGCCTGCAGCTTCCTCACGAGGGGAGCGGAGGGGCAGGCGCTGAGCTCTGCTCTCTGGTGACAGCGACAGGACCCGAGGGAACGGCATGGAGCTGTGACAGGGGAGGGGCAGGCTGGGTGTCAGGAAAAGGTTCTTCACCAAGAGTGTGGTCGGGCGCTGGAACAGGCTCCCCACGGAGGTGGTCATGGTACTGAGCCTGCCAGAGTTCAAGAAGCATCTGCCCAACGCTCTCAGATATAGGCTTTGTTTTTGGGTGGTCCTGTGCAGAGCCAGGAGTTGGACTTGATGATCCTGGTGGGTCCCTTCCGACTCAGGATATTCTGTGATTCTAGGATTCTATGAACTGCATCAGGATGATGGGCAGTCAGAGTATCTAACAACAGCACTATAAACCTGGGAAGTTCTTCAGGTAGTACAGATACAAGAGAATGACGCTACTTTTGTCTCCAAAACCGGAAAACCACCCCGAAAAAATATTGATGCAGAGGTATAATGTAACCCTTTGTTGCAACAAAGAAGTCAAAAAAAGCCCCACTGGAGCTTCAGCCTTTCTGAGAAAAACACTTGACATTTTACGCTCTCATGGATGCTAGACTATCATGCAGCCTTCTCGCTGAAAGGATGTAACGTGTACAGGGGCAGGAGCGCTACGCTGAGCCAGTACTTCTCTAGAAATGCAGCAGCAGTTAGCCTCCGACAGCGAGACCACCAGAGTCATTTAGTGCCCAACAAAAGGCCCATCTACTGCCCCTGTCAGGGAAAGGATCCTAACTGCAGAGGCCAAAGAGGATTATAGGAGCCAGGCGAGCATATGGGAATACTTCCCCAGGCAGTCCCCCACCCTCCAGCTCTGAAATCAACACGGATTTCTATGTACTTAAAACCCTAAGGGAATTTGTCTTCCAGGAAATTGCTCAGTCTCCAACTGAACTCATGTAAAACTTCAGCATCTAGAAGATCCTGTGCAAGAATTCCCACCTGAGATGCACATAGTATGAAAATTTATCTTTTTTTTTTCTTGATTTCCTCTTTACTAGCTTTCTTTGATTTCCTTTTATTCTGTTATTGCAAGAAACTGCATACAAGTGATCTTTATTTACCATCTCCATTCCCTTTGTTGTTTTATTAACCTCTCACATACCTCTTCCCCACTTTTCTCTTTTGCAGGCTGAAAACCCTCAGCTCATTTTGTCCTTGCCCTCTGAAAGCTTTTTCATAACTTTACACGTTGTTTTTCTCATTGCTCTCCTGTATTCTGTNTGAGGTGGAATCAGGTTCAGTATTCAAGATGTTCATGGGCAAAACCCATGGGTTTTACAGCCACTAGCAGTCTTTTTTTGTCCCACGCACTCCGAGCACTCAAGTTGTTTAACTGCTACTGAACATTAAGTTGACCTCCTTCCCAACAAAAGCATCATCAAAACCCCAAACCTTGTTCCTCAGTTTTTACAGTGAACCGGGAGCCTGGCTGCCTCTATGTGACAATAAGCCCTCCCCTACCACCACATGCATCACTTCACATTTATTGACACTGAATTTCTTCTGCCACTTTAGTGCCTGCTCTGAAGGTCTTATGACGTGCTCCATGGCCAGCATTCACCCTTAGAACCCCGCGCACCTTGGCACCATCAAATAACAGTTGCTGCTTCCCAGCCCTCACTCTTGTCTACACAACTGGTGAATCTGCTCAACAGCCCACCTCATTCTACTAGTAACCTATCAGCACTTGAAAAACTGGCTTTTTGTTCCTCGTTTTCTATTTTTATTTAAACCCAGTTAAAGTTTCTCCTCCTGATCACGTAACTACTTTGTTTCCTTACAAATCTTCCCCAGAGCCTTCCTAGAAGCCCAAACACTTGTGGCTCCAAAGAAGTCTTACACATCTGTGGGGCATTACATTATTAGTAGCACTACAAATGCCTCCTCTCGTAGCTCACTGCCTGTACACCCACTGATCCCATTCATCATTACAGTCGCTATTAGTTCACCTCATATGAATGCCAAACTCCACATTGCTTGGTTGCAAGGGATTTGGAAAACACTTTCTTTTCCTAAAAGTCTTTGCATCAGCCACCTTTCAGGTCACGGGTATCGAAGCAGCTTTTCTGCAAGGTTACATGCCAGTTATTTCATCTTTCAGCTCCTTTAAAATGCTTTAGGAGTAGCGCATAGGTTATTCTTTATACGGACAGGATAAAGTGTTTTCCAGGAGTGAGAACGAGCTCCAGGCAAAGCACAGCAAGTGCTGTTGCATAGATGCAGGCTGGAAGGGAGCGAGCACCACAGCGGGCAGTGTGTAACATCCCTGCTGTGCAGCTGCTGGGACATCAACCAAAGGAAGCAGCTTTGCACAGTACAATGGGAACACCACAGTAATTTCAGCAGTGTATAAAAAAAATCCTTATTTCAATGTCTGAGCATTATTTAAATGCAAAAACATTGGCCAAAATTACATAAAGGCAATCTTGGCAGAAAATAGTTTCTTTAAACAAACATACCCATTAGCCAACTTCATACTCCAAAAGCCCTCTCCGTAACTGCAGCATCCTAAAAATGCCAGCTACAATTAACATTAGATCCTATTTGAAAATATGATGCTAGAGTCACTTTCCAGTATGTGCTGAATACCCACTGGGCCCAGTTAGCAGGATAATACAAAGCATTCACTTCAGCATCACGTGCAACTTCTCAGAAAGCAATCATAAATCTAACGCCCTTCTCAGTTTGTAATGTTACACTAAGAATCATCTTCTTACCTTCTTTTCTCATCGAAACAGAATCTATATTTCCCTGTAGCAAGTAGATACTGCCAGACGATGTTTTAACTTGGTTGTTTGCTACACGTTCCATAATTGCATTACTATGCCAAGACAGATCTTTCATATCTCTAAGAAAAGACAGATAACGTGAAGAACAAATAAAACATTGTTTTCATAAAAGGAGGAATTTCAAGCACGAATATTGATATTCCATATCAGACTGACAGTGTAATATACTTTATGATTGATATAGAAAAACCTAGCACATCCTACCAGTGTCTTTCTTAGCTTGGAACATTTTCTGGGCTTATTTAATACTTGGACGGGAGACAAAATGAACATGTCAACTACTGCAAATGTTAGTCACAGAACATTAGCTTGACATTAGACTGCAGAAACAAAATGGACTAAAGGACTCCATTAAGCTTGTTGTTGCAGTGATATCATTATGCAAGCTACAGAAGTACTATTATACTGTTAAATGTATATTCTCCCCAGGAATATTATATTTATTTCTGACCTTCCTATTTAAAGACAAGAACAACTGACGGAGCCCCAATACACACAAAAATTAGAGGATTTTACAAATATTTAAGGGACTTCTCCACAAAAAATAAAAAACAGATCCAAGCATTAACATAAATAATCTACACAGATTTTTTTAAATATACTTTTGTAGCAGTAAGCAACAGATTAAGCTACAGAACAATTTTAAGGACAAACCCAAGAAGACAGCACACGTTTAACTGTATAACTTGCCACAGAATATTAACAGAAGTCCCTTCAGAGGGTCCACAGAGCAAATCAAGGACACCATGTGTAAGCAACATGTATCGGACATGCACTGACACTTAACTAGAACGTGTTGCTAGTGATGAAGGGTACAAAGCGAGCATCAGCTGTCACTACAGACTGTCAGTGCTGTCACAAGGGTTAGGATACGAGCCAAGGGCCATGCTCCCGGTGACTGGGGAGGAAAGCAGCACAAGTGTGTGGAACTGATTCCAACAGTTACCTAGGTATTCCAAAAGCCTCAGAACTACAGTTATCCAATGAGGCAAAGGATGGTATAGCCTTTATAGCTCAGGTGTTGAAAACCCACAAACATGTTTTACATTGCATTTAAAATCAGAAATTTTTTTCTTACTTCCGTTTTCCTTCAACACATACTGCAGTGTTACCATTGATCACTTTAATGCTCCAACTGGTTAGACAGATTCTTTTCTGTGACCAAAAAAAAATAGACATGTCATTATGTTTAAATTAGACTAAGCTATGTAACATTACCATTAGCAAAACAGAAATCAACTCCTGTATATTTTGAGAATATATTTAGGCACTGTCTTCCAGACCAGAAAAAAATGAAAACAGCCATTAAACACATAAATGTAGAAGTATAATAAGCTGGAATCCAATGCACAAGTAAAAATATTAATTAAAATTACAGTAACATTTTGAATAATTTAATATTGACTTTTAGAAGACAGTCATTGGCCAAGACTTCTAGCAAATCCAAAAAGCCTGCCCCAGCAGAATACCAGCAGATGCCGTACCTCTTATACTTTTCATATCCTCCACTGCTGTTCAAAAACATTATCCATGAAAAACTGTACTTATTAGCTACGGTATGGCTAAAATTAGAGACTATTAAAACGATTATATCCAATACTAAACACTGATGACACACACACTCTGCAGTAGCTTCATGATTTTAGAGATTGTTTTGCATTGAGATTTCTCAAGGGAACAAGGGAAGGCATGCTTCCACCGGCTCCCTATGCCAAGCGGCGAGGAATTTGGCATGTGTCACAGTACGCTGCTTTACCTAAGATCTAATCAGAAAGTTGTAAGTACTACCAAGCACTTGTTGAAGTGAAAATAATATCTGCAGACTAGTCTAGGAAAAGATTCTTGCCTCGCTTAACTCAACATTAGTTTGGATATTCTGGCAAGAAAGCCAAGGTTTTCACCTCACTATCGGCTACAGAGACTCAGCTAACTTTAGGACTACCCCACGCCCACAGGTAGGAAACATCTCTCCTCCTTGGTTTTGCCTAGACAGCCAGGAGCTGGACTGTCCAGGGATTTGTTTAATGTCCATCAAACCAGAACAAATCGGCAATGAACAAATTTAAGTGATCACACAGAAGACTCCTTCAAGTAGAGTAGCTTGCGAACACTAAAAGAAAAGACCTTCTTTCATACAAACAAAACAAAACCTAGAACACTGTCATCTTGGAGTCTGGGAAAAAAATAAATCCTTTTGAGTGGAAAACGTTTACCAGTTCAATCTGTGGTAGTTTCACACTGACAGCTCAGCTCCACCACACCACTGTCTCACTCCCCCTCCTCAAAAGAACGGGGAGAAAATATGGTGAAAGAAGGTTCATGGGTTGAGATAAGGAGCAGTTTAATTAAAGGAAAAGAAAAAAATAAAACAAGCAAAGGCCATGCAGAAACAAAAGGAGAAAAGAAATACTCTCTACTTCCCATCAATGAGCGATGTTTGGCCACGTCCTGGGAAGCAGGGCTTCAATATGTAGCGGTTGTTTGGGAGGACAGGCATCTTCATAATGAGAGCCCCCCTTCTCCTTCCCCTTCCCAGCTTTTACTGCCGGGTGTGACACCACAGGGTGTGGAACATCCCTTCGGGCGCTTCAGGTCGGCTGCCCCGGCTGTGTCCCCTGCCCCCCATTGCCCACCCCCAGCCCGCTGGCTCCGGGGGCTCGGAGAGCCCTGACGCTGTGCCAGCACCGCTCAGCAACAGCCAAAACACCGGTGCCACATCAGCGCTGCTCCGGCTGCAAGCACAGAGCGCAGCATCTGTGGGCTGCTGTGGGGAACGCGAACTCCATCCCAGCCGGCCCCAGTGCAAACTCTAATAAAATAACAGCTTAATCTGAGTGCTCAGTAGTTTTGAGAAGAAAAAAAAAAATAGAATCCCCACTCCAAGCAGCCCACAGGAAGTTTTAGTCTATCAGGTGCCCTGAAGTAGTAAGTTCTCCCACCTCTTTGTCAGCCTTGACAGCAAGCTGATCAGTATGAGGTTTATCCAAAGGGCCCTTACAGTCTTCTTTCGGCTTCTGCCTCCTTGGTATGTGGACTTTGGGAGTAGAGAGCATAATGCTACAGAAGCACTGTGAGGGCTTTTGAGAATTAGTCTCCGCTGTCTCTTCTACCCTGTGAGCAGCTTGCTGATCAGTTGGCTGCAACTGTCCTTTTTCTTGATGAAGTTCAGTACTTTTTGCTTCTCTGTTTCCACTCCTTTCTTCTAACAGATCCTCAGGTTTAAAAAGGGAAGAATAGACATTCACAGTACTAGTTATTGTATTTTGAGACATTTCATCATCAGCATCCATTGATTCCACAAGGAAATTATCCTGATCATCCTTATCAGTGACCACACACTCTGTATGAGCATTCTCGAGCAGCTCACCAAAAGCAGATTTGACTAATGGCTTTTCTGCAGTTGTGGAAGGAGGAACGTTTTGCTTGATTGGGTTTGAAGATGTTGGATCTGCCCGTTTAAAAAAAAAAAAAAAAGTGATATTTGAGAATTAAAAAACTTTGTACAGTTATTTCCATTTTTAATATGAGTAGGTTCTAATGATTAGCACAATTCCAAAAGTACTATTTTAATTGCTAACACTAACAGCAAGCCTTTCTTTAAATTTGTTTGGACTAGCTTTTCCTCACCACCAGATCAGCTTATGACCATCCCACTTCCCCCAAAACCAAGTTAATGTATACCACATCTATTAGCAGTACATATTTACCATTCTTCCTGTCTTTACTTTAATGAATCCTCCCTGTAGAGCAAAAAATCTTTTATTCACAAAACCCAAAATGTCAAACATTTCCTTCCTTCCAAACTTCAAGACCTTGATTTCTAGCCATGGTGCTGTTATATTGCGAGCTACCAGCACTGGTTTTCGAGATTTCAGATAAATGAAGTGCTGTTTTGAAGTTGAACAACACTAAGTCTTTGCCATGCATTACTTTCTTCATCTGCATTTTAGGAACAGAAATATAGGACAGAAGTATATTCAGGGTTGCCATCAAGGAACAATATAGAAAAAACAAACTCCGGGGGAATTTTAAACTGAAAGACAGTAGGTTTAGATTAGATATTGGGAAGAAATTCTTCACCCAGAGGGCGGTGAGGCGCTGGCCCTGGCTGCCCAGAAGCTGTGGGTGCCCCATCCCTGGCAGTGCCCAAGGCCAGGCTGGATGGGGCTTTGGGCAGCCTGGGCTGCTGGGAGGGGGCCCTGCCCATGGCAGGGGTGGCACCGGGTGGGCTTTAAGGTCCCTTCCAGCCCAAACCATTCTGTGATTGTGTGATTTTAATTTATCATGGAACAAACCCTTTCTCTTTGTGTATTGAAAGCTATGGGGTGGGGAAAGAATTAGCAAATTAAAGGTCTAGGATTTTTCCACCAAATTTCCCATTCAAGTGCCAAAGTGTCACACCTAGTCTAATGAATTCTTAACCACAACACCAGGAGCTTGAATGGAGACACACACAGACACACACAGTAACGATATCAAGCTTCAAGGTCAGAAGCTAGTATCCTAATCCACAGTTTACAAGTCTAATGCCACCTCCAGGTCTGAAAAGACAAATTTGCAGGCTTCTTGTGTCACTTTCCTCTGCACACAGACTACAAAGAAGAATGACACCTTACAATACTCTGCCAAAGCACGTGAGGGATTATAAGCAAGAACAGAAACCCTGAAGTCCAGCAAGATTTTTTTTTTTTAAGAGCAATATTAAGTACCTTTTTGCTGCTGCTGCTGTAATTTCTGCTTTACACGCAAGAAGAACTTCTGAGGGGATTCCAATACAAGAGGGTCTACAGCTAGCGCTTTCACGGTTCGGTTCTGAGAAATCCGAGTGCAAGGTACTTCTAGAAATAATACAAAGAAAAACATTTCAATTTGGGGAAGAAAAACATTTTCATGATGAGGGGAAGCAAAATACACATTTCATAAGACACTAAACTACAGCATAAAACAATTTGCTGTTCCCCAAGATGGACGTTATGCTGCTTCAACTGCATCTGAAAAGAACCCCTCAGGTGCACATACGCATGTCACAGATGTGACCCAACCCACAGGAATCAACAGGCATTTGGAGGTGCGTACAAATGGGATCCATTTCTAACAAGTAGCACCAATGCTAACCCCTCAGCAGAACTAAATTTTCGATCAAAAATCATTATCAATTTGAGATATGATGATGCAGACAAAAACACGCTTTTTGGAAATCTGGTGTTAAAAAGGAAAGAAAAGTTTAGGAACTTTTACTTTTTACAAAAATAAGAGGTTAACCTCATTTTTATCATATCCAACAGAAACAGTAAAAGTAACACAGGGTTTTAAGTTGCAGCAAGAAGATTTAGAAGACTTCTTAATACCTAACCATAAAGCTAGGGCATTGCCATCTCCATAACAGCATGTTCTTTGGGAACAGACTCAATAACCCCCCAATGAAAACAGTTAGCATGCAGGTGCCCATGCTGCTGGCTAGATAAGGCAGACTGAGTGGTTAGCCTCGTTTTCTGCAGTTATGTCTTAAAATGAGACAAACCAGGCAGGTCTTAACCCCCACTGGGTTAAATAACTAGATAAAAGTTTAGTACAGGAGATTCACGGGTACTACCCTTCACACAGGAATACAAGCAGTAACGAAGCACAACCTTTCTGACAGTATTTCAACAGGTCTTCCACTCAGGGTGATCGGATCACGAGAATAACGGGGCATCACGGCGGGATGCTTTCCTCTGCAAAATAGCTTTGTTACCTTCACGGATACGCAGCTTTGGGACATGAAACAGAAGGAAGGCCGCCCCTAACGCCTACAGCAGCTGGGGTGCTTTTCTCGGGAGCGGCACAGCGCCGGCAAGTTCACGCTGCACCAAGTGCTGCACAAGATGCGCTGAAAAGCCACCAGAGCAGGGCACCTAGCGGAATGCCGTAGGAGGATTTCAAAACCTAAGCAATCCTGCCACCAACCTTTCTCCGTCCTGAACTAACTTCAAGGAGCAGCGAAAGGAATTGCTTTTTGCAGTTGGTCGCAATCCTCTCGTTTTCAAGACACGGCAACAGGTCAGTCCATCCACACGCACCGCGGAGGGCCCGAATTAAGGCCGGCCTGACCACC
>VXAA01006070.1:87149-280698 GCA_013399115.1 Anseranas semipalmata
CTCGGCGCTCGCTGTAACTGACCACGTGCCTGTTAGTAAAACAGGGTGCATTTAAAAACTACAGTAGTTATATTGGGTATCTTGGGGTTCTGTTTGGTATTTGGAAGCTTACTTTTTTTGTAATTAAAGTCTTTGGGCTTCTTACAGGAAATGCACATGCTGATTAACAGCCCAGATTAGATAGCAGACAATGATCCTGTGCTTGCTGCTGCCCTAAATTTCTAAGAATTCACATGCAGAGGAAAAAGCTCCAGGTACACAGCTGTCAGTGATAAGAATCAAAGGTAGGTGTGTTTCTGGGAGGTGGGGTCACCAGCTCCAGAGAAGACAGTTCAGTGGGAAGCATGGTGTGCGAGATTAGGATACGTGGCCTTGAAGCCTCTTGGTGAGGGTTTCTCAGGCTTCTGAGCTGCTCCTCCAGTTAAAGAGCATCTGCTACGGAGATAGACATCTGGTGGTGAATACAGTGGGCAAGTACTGCCTGTTGTACCGTGCTGTGTGGACACTCGGTGAGAGGCCACGAGCAAGTGTTTCAGAAGGAGTTTCATCACAGAAGGGATCCCTACAAGCTGAATTAGCTTTTCTGGAGCCTGCACCTGGCCTTGGCTCCCGGTGCGGTTCCTGCCACAGCAGTCTGTGGAGCTGGGGTGGTGTAATGGAGCCAGCACCACTGAGTGGTGGGGAGGGAGAATTAGAAAGCAGAGGGGAAAATGAAAGAAGAGCACAAAAAAGTGGAAATGGGAATGGCAAGAGAAGAGCATGTTTACATTTTATATTAGTTGTTACTTGTCTGACTGTGCTTTGTATACAATTGGCTGCCCACACAGCTGGCATAATCTCAGCCAAGGCTAGCACAATGTAGCCAGAAGTAGTGCTCTGTTAAATACTCTGTAATATTGCCAGCTTCTAATGGTGTGTACTGTGCAGTAATTAGTTAGCTCCTCTTAAAAAGAAAAAAAACAACCTACAATTCATTCCTTTTCCCGAAGGATATGTTACTGCTATATAGTTCCTTAAATACTTATCAGATCAGCTTTTGATTAAGTAGTCAAAAGCAAAGAGGACTTGTTTTCTGCAGTTACTTGCAGAAGCCACCGTACTTTTTCATTCCTTTCAGGAAAAAAACAGTAGGATCCACAGGAAGTTGAGTGAGTCGTAGTTTCTTCTTTCTAATAAAAGATAGGTTTGTGAGATCTGGTAGTGTAGTTTAGAAAGTAGTAGATGCCCATGCATAGTATAAACTTCATTAAGAGGTCAAAGTAAGTCCCCTTTGGAACATAATACCAGGCTCCAGGGGAGCTTCCTAAGTAGTATATCTTGAATAACTTTAAGCTTATTTGCTGTTTCTTTTTTTTTTTTCTAAATAATTAACCTGTTCTCTTCTTTATGGAACAAAAAATAGTCCTGACTATGTGCAGAAAGCTGTTCAGCTAAAAGGAGTGAGTGGAATTGGTCGCTGATTTTATTTGGGTAGAGGGATTTCAGGTTCTGGGTATGGTTGGAACAGTAAGTGCAAGTTCTCTAGCTCAAGGCCACGCCTGGAAGGTGACAGCTATTTCATAGCCTTATCAGGTCTTTGTGCTCAAAGAGGCAAGTATGTTTTACTAATTAGAACGCATCTAGTTGGATCCCAGCAATTGGAAGAAAGCACCTGAGACCTGGCATCCTTACATGGCAGCTGGTTCACTTTGGGCAGGCTGTGCTGATGTCAACAAAAGTCTTCCTATAAAAGGGACATCACGGGACAGCGCACGACTGCATTATAAAGGGATTTCCAAGACCTTTCAAGCTTTGTGCGTCTGTTTAGTTTCCCGTGGAGGCGGAGAGCGTGCTGCTGAGCTAAAGGCACTGCTTACAGTGAAGTAGCTGGGCAGAGTGCTCGGCCGCTAGTCCTGCTGCTGTTAGCTGCTTTCTGTGGGACTGATTTACCAGCCACCATGATCCTAGATACCTGTATGGAAAGAAGTGCCACACGTGCCTGAAGAACTCTAAAATTCCCTTCTCTTGAGTGGTCTCCTATAAGATATTTTAGCAGCAGCCAAAAAGTTTGCATTGTAGCTTGCATGTAAAGTCCAGTAACCTCGGAGCCAGATCTGTAGCGTGTGGTTAAACTGAAGAAAACTTGCATGCTGTTTGGCTGAGGGGTGCATGCTTTCGACATGTTTCTCATGGAAATACTTAAGGATTTCTGCTTTATTTGGGGTACTTCTAAGGGGTACTGTCACTGAAGCAATTCTGTGCCATATAATAAGTACAGAGGCATAAGAATGAACGTCTGGAGTCCTCCGAGTGGTTTTCCCTCATTGCAGTCTGGCAGTCACTCTTCTGTATAATGTTTTTGTCCTGGAGAGGTGCTTAATGTATGAAGGACCAAGGGGACAAACAGATGCCATTAGTCCTTTATTATCTGTGGCACCCAGGAGAGAATGCCAAATGTTCTGTGTTCCCGAAACAAGGCTCCAATGGGAGAAATAGAGCAAAAGGAGGGAGCTTGTTTAAAAGTAAATATCTTTTACTGTATCCTATTTAGCCAAGATAAATTACTGTTGATAATTAAAGAAATGTCTTCTTGCCCTTAGGGTTTCCATTTTTGATTCCTATAATTATTGTGAAGCTCTGTGAAGAAGCATAGTCTTCTATTGTTACTTTCCTTTCTGGAGCTATTTTTCTGGTAGCTTGGTAATTACATTGGTCATATCTACACATCTGTCTAGCTAACTGTTGTGTTGTAACTTGCTGGCATTACCTTTGCCGTGCTTTATTCCTGCTTTTTTTTGGTTTTGTTTAATGAAAAGTGTACTCCCATTTCTGGAAGAAAACTGCATTTTTATTTGTTTCTCATACTTTTGTATCATCCAATTTATCCTTCTGATTTTTGAGAACTTAAATCAATTGTATGGCTGAAAAAAAACTACAGCTTGCTTTGTCAGGGGTGGGGAGGGCAGAAGTAAATCTTCATATATTTAATATATATGTATATACAGGATGGTTTATTACTGGCTTTAAAATGCATAAATCCAGAATAACTAGAAGGAATTTTGATGGATTCCACCCTCCTGTAGAAAAAGCTTGTGCCTTGCTACTTGCCGTGTTGGAAGATAGATGGCTGACCTTCCCCTTCAGTGGCAAAAGAGCACCAGGTCGTGCGGTGGCACTGCGGGTGCCAGGCTCGGAAGTGACATCACTTTGGTGACTCTGGAAGTCTGCCGCAGTCGGTGGAGGCAGATGGTGACGTTTTCTCCCACCTGCTAACAGTGACCGAGGATTCCTCCAGCCCAGGGGTTTGCTTGGAGTCTTTCAAATGCTTGCAGACCTCCAGGAGTGACCTGAAAACACACTTACTCTGTCTGAAAGAAGTGTGGTGGAGGAAGTTCTGCATTTCCCCCCATTTGCTGTTTTGTTTCTTGAAGCTTTTGGACTGATGAGACTTGCTCGCAACGTCTGTGTGTGCCCTCTGTGCTAGGAGAAATTTCTGCAGTATTTTGTACTCCATTTTCTAAAGATAGGTAACTTCTCTCCCGTGTAAAAAGAATGCTGTGTTCTGATTTGACTTTCCACCAAGTTCATTTACAGGCTGGTCTTCTCAACACCAGCCAAAATTAATACCCTGTCCAGGTAAGTATGTGTCTGTTTGGCTTTATAACTGTAAGAAATTAGTGGGACTACTCAGGATATCTCGGTGTGTGCTTAACCACTTGTAATGCTAGAATGAAAGGTGGAAATCCTTTCCCCGAACTTCAGCTAACAGTTGGTCTCTAGTCCAAGACTTCCATGCCAGTGGAATCAAGAAGACACACGTGCAGAGGGAAGAGCACCACCTGTCTGTAACCATCTGATGCAGCTGAGTGTGTCTGGTAGCTGCGGTGAATCCTACCCTGCAGTACTTGTAGTACAGCAGTGTCGAAATCTGATTTCTTTCAGTGGCATTGTTCTGGTTTGTTTCCATGCTGTTTTGGTATTCTAAACAGTCTAAATCTGTGCAGTACTCTAAACACAGCCTTTATGCAACTTTGCACAAGTTGAGTGTGACTGGCAGGATGAGGCCTTGCTCTGTCAAACTTTGTTGGTCTCAGAACAGAGCAGTGTGAAGCTCTGCTGCAGAACATATTTTAGACAACTGAAATAATTGTGGTCTGAGACTTGCAGAAGCATCAGATGATTTTTACGTGTTCCTGTCCTTGGATATTAGAACATGAGAACCATTACTGGTTTGAATTTTCAGGAAAATGTGGACCTCTCCTGCTGAGAGTGGGACACTTGTAAAGCGTCTCAAGTTGAAAGTCTGCAGCTGGGGATGGCTCTCTGATGATGTTCTTTGATCATTTCTTTTTTGCTTTGGATTTAAAGGTCTCAAAAAACAATTTTAAGAACATTTCTTGTTCCTGAACCCTTAACTATAACTGGATCTACTTTGTCTTGTACTAGCAGTCAGTTAATTTGAATATTGGTCAGACTTCCTAGATGAAGGCCTTGCTATAAAATGACTAAATCGCATCAGATTTGAAGTTTCAGTTACAATTTGACTTTGATTAATTGAAGTGCACCAGTGGGCTTCTTTACTTGCCCTTGCTCTAACAGCAACATACTGATGTAAACCCCAAGAACTCTGGTGGCACTTGTGCTGGACAGGGGGCGCCTTTCGGTAAATGGGGTAAATACCTTGTTTTCTTCTCCCCCCCATCCTTCAGTGCAGGAGTAATACCGCTTGCTGTCCCTGTGCTTCCCCTCTGTATGCCAGTCTGCAAGCAGGGAGGTTATAGCTGTCTGACGAAGCATTTCCTCTACCAGTTTTTCACCACCAACGTCATTGCTGACAACCTGACAGAGTTCCTGTCAGACTCGCATGTCTTTAGACAAGTTCTGAAGAACGTGTGTGTGAGTAGGCTTTAAGCTGTCACGAGGACACTGTCATACAACTTTGTGATCTCTTGAATGCTTTCCACCACAATGAATATATTTGTACAGGTGTGCATAACATTACCGTTTCCTTGAAGGAAAACAAGAAAGAAAAACAACAGCTTCCACTCGCTGGCTTGTCACACAAGCAACAAGCTGCTTGTTCCGAGAGCTCTTAGTGCTGCGGTTTCCAGCAGTGTAACTTCTGACAGGATCACACTTAGCTTGGTTGAAACGTGGCTTCTGCGATGGCTTGCTTGTCATTGTGGGAAGCAGGACCCAGTTTAAGAAGCCATTCCAAATTTTGGTATCAGAATAATCTGGTTTGTCTTCTAAGTACAACTGCTTATGAAATGTCCGATCAGTTTACTTTTTCATTTTTTCAAAAGTTCAGTACAGCGTGGAATTGCCCAGTTTTCAAATATGTGTTGATTTTTCTGAAAAGTTCTGATATTCCACCAGGATGAGAGTGTAGGAATAAATGATCAATGAATAGCTCTTCGCAGGAACACGTGGTTTATGAACCTAAAAAGCTGAGATGTCTTTTGTGAGTCTGCCTGCCAGTTTGAGCAGTAAGCAAATACTGACTTTCTATACATACACTTCTGAGTGACAGCACTAGTTGTCGCTGACAAAACACAACCACACTCTTGTTTAGGTAACAGTGGGTGGCTGACTGCAGATTATATATTTTTTTTATTCTTTTGCCTCTTCAGAATGGTTTGATATTATTTGTGTTCTCAGCCAGCAGCTCAGAGGGAAGGTAGAGTGAGTGGAAAAAGGAGGCTGTGATTTGGGGTTATCAAAATAATTGCATGAAAGAAAAACTAGGAAGAACTTGTAATTCTCAGCAAAATGCAGATGTACGGGAAATGGCTGATTGGGAAGTACAGAACCAAGTGGAAGGTCAGAGGCTGCACAGGTCCTGGTGCGTACACATGGGACCACTCTTCAACCATCTGACGTTGTGGAAAATGACTGATGTGTTTTGAATGTGGACCTACCTTTTAATACAAGAGAGTGATTACTGCCTTTGATAACTAGCCCCTGAACTGCTTTTTGTAAAGAGTTTTTCAGAAGCCTTTAGGGATTCACAATAAAACTTTTGAACCACTTTTGTCTCTCTTGTCTCTTACTCATTCTGATATGTGACTGAGGGGTGATACTGTTTGCAGAGGCTGTAATGCTTGTTTCTTATTGAACTAAGCTGGGTGATTTTCACACATGAGAAATACTTTATGCATAAACTGAGGTTTGTTGATCTGTGGTTTCCAGCGTACCTTTGAGGTTTTCCATGGGTACGGGGTATAATGCTTGTGATGGCTGAGATGCTTGGATGTTGTTAGTTTGGAGCAGCAATGGCTTTATAAGCAGATGCAAACAGTTCTTAAAAGCTGGCACATCAAATCATTGTGAATAATTTGCTTCCCAAAAACATGTTTGTATTCTGTGGAAAAATTGTAGTTACTCTTGTGTCAAAGGAGTGGGGTCAGGATACGCACGGGCAGTTCTGTGGATCAGGCAATGTGCGTAAACTCGGTTGTGCTTACCCTGGAGCAGCCTGTGCCTGCACCTCTGTGCTCAGACCGGTAAGTCTCTCTGAAGCTGTGTGTGCAGGAGTTCTTGGCTTAGGCTTCATGTTCTGTGCAGGATCCTTTTCTTATTTGGAAGAGTTTTCCAGTGCCTCTCTGTGCCCTCCCCACCACCAAGCTTCAGCTATACCATTTTTTAGTATTTGCTCCAAGTCTTCCCTGTGGTTTTGTCTGAAACAAAACTTGATGTGTCAAAGCTGCTCCAGTTGGCCAAAATCCAGCGTGATGATCTGAGCACTTTCATTTCAGAAGGCATACCTCCAAGCACCTCTCCATGGCCAGGTTTGTCTGCACAGTATCTTCCTCTACAGTCCTGGTCTTCAGCTCTTTACAGCTTTTCTAGTGCTTTTCCTGCTCTTAAAAAATAATCTGCGGTTAAAATTCAGAGTCTGAAAGTGGAGACCACGCTGGAAGGCAACCTTCTGCTGCTCATTACTGGTATCTTGTCCTGCTGCAGCGTGTCAGCCTGTATCTGTTTGAGCTTTTCCTCTGTTTCAGATAAAATAGCAAGTGAGGTTACTGTATGAACACCAGTTTAATAAAGCAAATGCAGGCATTTAAGAGCAGTATGTCAACTTACAATATGTGAAACTTACTGTGAGATTCTCACTGCTGTAAATTACTAGGCAGACCCTGTAAGAGGACTTTGCAGACTGCTGTTCAGCAGTGGATGTGTGGAATTTATTACTTGATGCATGAGTTTTGCTCTCATTTTATTAACAGTGAATTCATTTGCATTTATCATGTTCATGCTTATTTAGTATTCTGGTTGGAATGCAAATATATTAGTGAAACTAATTTGTTTTGCTGTGAAAGATTTACCCTTTATTCAAGCTTTATTCATGACTGAAAACTCGAATGACATGGACTGAGTTAAGCAGTGTCCTAGCATGTTGTTGTTTAGAATATTCTTCAGTAGGTGCACATGACGAAATGATAGAAGAAAGAACCAGTGGGTCTGGTTTTATATTGCATTCTCAGAAGGCCTTCTAGACTGAACGCTGGCAATGTTTGTCATCATTTGACCATACCACCAGACCACTTGGGTTTACTTTAAAAAAAAAAAAATAGAATAAAATAAGATTTTCAGAAATGTGCTTCTGCTCTGAACCCTTCAGGGAAGACAGATGGAGCTGTTGGAGCAGCTGATTGGAGTGGTGCTTTGCACATTTTTCAAAATCAAGAATCAGGTTTAAAGCTACTGGTCCAGTTCTGGAGCTGCTGGAAGGATTGTCAACAAGAGCTGAGAAGGTGATGTTCATTTGTGCCAACTGGGAATCTGTCTCACTGTGCTGTTAGCGAAGGTCTGTGACTCCGTCTTGTGGAGAGATTGGCTGTTCTGACAACTGGGCCACTTGTAAGAGAGGATCTAGCCTAGGAGGCGTGGGTGTCATTTGGCATCCCTGTTGCTGTGTCTCTGGGGACTAGGATTAGCTTCTGAAGGAAAGCTGTGGGGGAGCAACGAAATTAATTAGCAAAGTAACACATGAAAAGATCTAGGTCTACTGGTGCATGTCAGAGAAGCCCTTGGGACAGTGAGGATGGCATAGGGTTATCCGAGTTATCTTCCCTGGGGAGTTTGAAGAGAGGCTGGGACGATGGAAGACCTGGGGGTCCAGCTCCTTCAGACAAGGGGAAATTGTGAAGAGCTCCGAGGAGTGCTCTGGGACTGCAAGGGATTAGCTTGCTGTTAAAGTTATCCTAAGGTCTTTCTGTTACAGTCTGGGCACAGGGCTGAATGAGCCGTGCAAGGCATGCAGGACACTAACCCCCAGTCTGACCCACTACAATGACACACAGAATCCTGCTGCCTTGCATACAAGGCATATATGCCTTGTGCGGCTCATTCACCCCAGCGCCCCTGCTGCTGGATTCCTTGTTTAAGCGTTTCACAGCATTTTTTTCCTCTCTGGTAGTAACCAACACTTTCCGTCCTTACCACGCACGCTCTTCTTTTGCTTGCTGGTGTTTCACCGTGTGGTTGGGCATGTTTAATACATTCCATCTTCATGCTCGCTGTTTCATATGTTGATTGACATTCTGGCCTGCTATTCCTGCTTTTGTCCTTGCTAATTGGATTTCTGTGAACTCTTCTGCTGATATAGCAGTGGTGCTCAGAGCCATATGCCTTGTACTTTTCTCTAAGGCTTTTATTTGTGTTCCCGTTCATTCTTCTGCTTGGCATATCCATATCACCTATTGCACTGCCAGGTCTGTCTCCCTTAGTAACCAGCCATTCACGTACTTTTCATTGTTATTTCACTGAACAGTCTGTTTTCTAGTGAGAATCTCTTAATAGCCCCTGTTCCTTCGTTATGGTTTTCTTCACTTTCAGGAAGCTCAAAAGAAAACTAGAAACAGAGCCATGCTTTCCTGGAAGACTTGTTTTTCATCATGGAGGACAGGCTGGGATTGGCTTACTGGTTTCATAAAGCCAGTGAGATATCCTGCATCCCTGTGGAAGAAATAGGAGGCCTGATAAGAAATCCCAGCTGAGCTGTGGGCAATTGGGATCAAAGATTAGGCACCAACAAGGAAGAGGTTTGAAACCAGCAGCCAAAGACAGCCAAGAGCAAAATTAGGACCTGAGGTCTGAGCAAGAACAAGTTGGAGGACCTAAAGGCATGGTGAATCAAAGGCAGCGTGATCAGGGCCCTGGTCTGAATGTAAGGAGATGGAAGAACCTGTAATTTAGGGTAAGCACCAGGACAAGGAGCTAGGGGGACTGCTACAAGGTCAGGGGGCTGGCCAGGAACAAAAATACGCAACACTGAGCAGAAAGGAAAGAGGCAAACCACAGACTCTGAGGACACACTGAGCCAAGCGGCACACTGAGCACTTTGTCTCACACATCCACAGGCTGTGCATCAGGGTGACAGGTTCAGGATTTTGAGATGTCCTTTGTCACCGTAGGAAAGACCTGAAAAAGTGGAGAAGAGGTGGGATGCAACAGATACAGAGAAGAGAGAGGGCTGAACGAGATGAAGTATCTTGCAGATGGATTGGAATAGAAATGCAGTCAACTTTCAGATATACCAAATTACTCCTTCCTCTGAGCAAGGATATTTGTAGAAGCCATTTCATCTATTAAGTTACTCTTAGCAGGAAAGATGGGAGTTGGTTCTGTTTAATTCTGTTTCCAGTGATAATTACCTTCCGGACTGTGACAAAACAACTATGTAGAAAGGGATAAAAAGATGTAAGGCTGACAGCTTTTTGATGATACTCTCAGGAAGCAGGGCAACTCATCAGTCATAGCTGAATGCTCTAAGCCTGCAGATCCACCGTGACAGCTGGTGACTGACTCTTACTTCCTTGATTTGGGACATTCCTAGTTCCCGTGGTTTGCTTCCTCTATAGGACAAGAAATCCCAGGCTGATGGTGCCCTCTTGCCATGTTGTTAATGCTGCATAGTGCAACTGGTCTCGGGATCAAGAGAAAAGCTGAAAGAGAAGGAAGGAGGTGATGGGGTGTGCGGGAGTGGGGAATGCAGAAGGGAAAGGAATCAACACTTGCTTTTACAAACTTTTGTTCTCTTTCCCACTGCAAGTGCAAACCTGCACAGCCTGGTTAGAGGAAATTCTCCTTCTCCCTTTTCCCTTCCCCCTTTTTTGTTCACCTGTGTCTTTGTCTCCTAAGGGCATGACTTTTCTAAGGCTGTGACTGTCCCTGCAGGTAGAAGTCAGTGAGACACCCCTGAGCTTTTTGCCCTAGGTTTCCTTTATAGTTGCAGGAGAGGCAAGCAAAGTGGCCTTCACTTCAAGTGGCCTTTCACATGAAGCCATGTGAAAGTAGGTATCTGAATACCTGTTTCTTTCCGCTGGGTATGGAGAGATGCTCAGTGCAGGTGTAGAAGTGTTGCTGCAGACAGCTGAAGTTGTGCGAGGTGAATTCTTCCCTGCATATGCCCAACAGGGAGCCTGACCTGGCTGGAGCATTTACAGCCCCGTTACCGGCCTTTTCTTGCTCCAGGAGGAATATCCATTTCATGAATCTGGGAGCCAAGCGATAGCATGGGCTGATTTCATAGCAGGGTCACGCTGAGATAAGAAACATGTTTCTGCCTTAGCCTTGAAATTGCTTTTAGCAGGTTGTTGTACTCCTTGGTGTTACTTGCAGGGTGTATATCACTTCACTGGTTTTCTCTGGTGCATCGCCACAGGAATACTGATGGAGGAACAAATGTGACCTCTAGAGGAGTACTAAGGATAGCTGTGATTACATGACACAGATAAGCTAAAGAGCTATAAAACTCGTAAATACTCTTGTTTCAGGACTTCCATTCAGCAAACCAGGGTTGGGAGAGAATGCTTACTCAGAAATGCTAGAGCATACTTGTTTTATTTCTCTAATTCTGTTGATACATCAGATACAAAATACAGTTGATGCCAAGACTGCTTATGCCAGGCAGTCCTGGCATATGGAAGTGCTCTAAAGGCACGTGAAGCATGTATAACACAAGACAGTAGGTAGATGGGATGGAATTGAGGAAAGCAATGAGGCAGCAGCGTTGGTCAGGGTGGGGAGCAGTGCTTTCAGTGTCCCCATGGCCTGGATATAAAAGCTTTGGGCTGGTTTCAGAAGGAAACACAATGTGCTGTTCCTTCCCTGCTCACTGCCCACTCCTGGCCGGAGACTTCTGGATTCATTGGCTTGTGTCAGCCACAGCTGATACAGAAAAGGAAACTCGAGTTCAGAGGGGAAAACAGAGTGACCAGGTGGGGGGAGAAGAACCGCCTCTGATCCGTTTGGATTAGGTGGTTGCCCATCTACTGTTCGATCTGCAGGGCATCAACACAAATGGTGGGTGAGTTCGGGTGTGCAGATGTGGCTGGCATAGCGCGGGGCAGACGAGGACCAAAGGCAGACCCAGCGGGGAGCTGATGTGCGATGGCCAAGACAGCGAGGAGGTCCTGGAGGAGGAGCGGGCCGTACCCTGGTGTCACTGGGAACCAGCGGGGGGAGACGGAAAGGAGAAGGAAGCCGGAACGAGGGAATGTGCGCCTTCCTCTGAGCACGTATGTGCTGCCGTGGTTCACCTGCCGAGCTGGGAGAGCTCCAGGTTTAGTGCCTTAGGAGGAGACTTGGGAGGGGGTGCTGGGTAGTGTGGCAATTTGTAGCTTCTTGCAGAAGAAGCAAAGCTGTTCAAAGACTGAAATTATTTTGGTAAATATGCTAATTACAATTTCCAAGGCCTAGTCATTGCCATGATAAAATTATCCAGTACAGACTCTGATCCAGTTTTGTTTGGTGCATTGAAGCCCCACTAATGGTACCAGCGTCTGCAGCTACAGCATTAAGCTACTAACGTGCTAATTTGACTAAGCATATAAAAAAAAAAATGCTGTTATGTGAACATTATCAAAATACTTGTTTTAAACTCTAAAAGGAGCTACGTCATAACTTGTTTGACAAAGATACCTTTGAATAATGTATAAAAAATGAGAGTTTCTTTGGCTGACATGTAACATTTTGCATGTGTAAAGTATAAGAAAAGCCTGCGAAATATTTTGTTGCTTAGAGATGAGCTACTTCATAACATCTTTTGGAACTGGATTTTGTCGCAAATGGTCCTGCGATCTTAGGTGAGGAGGCAAAGCTAGCTGGGCTGTGGGGATCAGCCACTGAGCGCCCAGTATTTCCTTTCGGTTCTCGCTGGGCTGCGTGAGGTCTCACAAAATTCCCAGTGCATCGTGTGTTTCTCCCCGCTGCCGTACGCGGGCTCTGCACTGCCAGGAGGGTGCCTCCTGAGGTTTTCTTCTGCGTCCCGGTGGACAGGCCCGGCCCGATGGCGAGCATCCGCGGGAGCAGCTCCGGCAGGACGAGCGCGGCGCTTGTTGAGTCCAGCTCCATGTACGGTTCCGGGCTCGCGGTGCGGGCCCTGTGCCCACGAGATGGCAGGAGCTGCCTTCAGTGCTTCACGCGGCGTGCGGCTCTGCGAAACAGTCGTTCACAGGGCGTGCAGCGTGCAGCGTTTCAGCGTGCCCCCCTCTGTGCCGCTCAGAAGCGCGAGCGTGAGCAAGGCTTCGGGAAAATGTGTGGGGGACAGCTGAGCTTGTCCTGAAGTCTGGAGGCTGTGCCGTCTCACCGCACCGCTCTGCTGCGGGCTGCACCCGCTCTCGCAGCGTTATGGCCACACAGTCTGGATTTTGCAGGCCACCGAAATTACTGTTTCTATGCAGTAGTTTCAGTCAGAGCCGTTGGCTTGTAGGACAGCTCAGCACCATCTGTAGGATAATTTCTGATCTGGTTAAGAAACCAGCCACGTTCCTTGGTAAGTTTTTTTGTTGTTACCCTCAGTGTTAAAACTGTGCTTTACTTCTTGTCTGAAATTGTTTGGCTTTAGTTTCCAGCCACTGCATTAGGTCAGCCACTTCTCAGCAGTCTAATACAAGAAACTTTTACCCCATGCAGGTGGTGAATAGGTCACATCCTTTCCCTCTGTTAAATGAAAAAAGAAAAGCTGCTCTCATCTCCCCACACAAGGCAGGCTTTCCAGATCTCGGATCTTCCTGTTGCTTTTTCAGAAACCATGTGGAGGTTGAACCCTCGGTCCCCAGGGCTGTACACTGGTAGTCCCAGTCCCTCCTGCTCTCAGTTCTCCTGCCTGTGGGTCCAGCGTTCACCTCTGAGACACTTCAGCTATGAGTTGTCATCTCCACTTGGGGTAAGCCATAACCTTTCCTTAGGAACGCGGACTGCGGGGGACTCCTGAAGAGGTGCTTTCAGCCCTGTCCTGCTATTCCATAAGCTGAGCTCATTTGTTAACTAGCTGCTTAGCTTTCCTCTTGCCATCCTGTTGCTGTTGGAGCGTATTCCTCAGTATCCCTTCTCTAGTGACTAGATGCTGCCTTCTTGTGTCCAGTGTAAATGTATTCATGGCCAATTTCTAACTCTTGGTTCTTGCGCTGGCCCTGCTCTTTAGCTTACCGAATTCTCTTTTCCCTGTTGTTCTCTTGCTTGTGTGTCCCTAGAGAGCAGTCGCAATCTGTCTCAGCAGTTCTCTCGGCTGGAAGCACTAAGCCACGTCACTTTGCTGCTGCTTCTGGGCAGGTTTGGCTCTGCTGTTTAGAAGCAGATGATCAGAGCTGTCCTCAGCTCTCCCCAACGAGCTCAGCCCGTAGCTCGTACGGAAGCAGTAAGCGTCTCGCGTCCTTACCGGGTGTGTCTTTCTCTGCCTGTCCTCAGGTGCTTGGTGTGAGAATTTGCAGTTTGGTTAACAATTGCAACTCTGGCATAAGATGCTTCTGTAAGGCATTTGGCTTATTCAGGTCTAACTTTTATAAAATCCCATTAATGTCACAGCATTTTGTTAATTAATCCTAACTCCATCACTGTCGGCCTGTCTCACTTGGGCTGTCTGGGCTACCGGATCTCAACCCTTCTGGAGCTTCCTGGGTCATCCAGCTTGCCCCTTTCAATCCCGTACTTATAGCCCTCTACTTCTCCAGGCCCCCACTCCTCTATGATTTCCTGAGGGTGCCGAGGCTTGCTAAACATTTAAGTAATTAGTCAAAGAATTGCTTTTTAAAACCTCTCACAAAAATTGCTTTAAAGTGTCTAGAAATTGTCTGTGATTAACTTTGCTTGTGTTTGTTTTATAATCTGCTTGGTTAAACAGTCACTGTTGAATAGGAAGTATTTCATTATTATTGTAAAAAATACCCTGTTCAGTGTCCTTACAAGCACAGAAGACAAATATTTGTTGAATGCTTTCTCTAACACTCATAGTTACAGAATCTACTCCCAATAATGGCTGTAAGCTATTACAATAATTTCCCCCATTATTGTTCTTTTAAAGCATCCTTGTTGTCCTTTACCTTATTGGTTTCTTTATTTTCACTGTCTGTTATTTTCCTTATCTTTCATATGTATTTTGTAAGTGATCACTTAAAGTAATTCCCATTGATTTTCCTGTTTTCCATTTATTTTTATTTTATTTTGTTGGACGTTTTGCATTTGGATAGTTTCCCTTGTATCTGAAGGCACTATCTTTTCAGAGGACTCTGGAGTCACGCAGGTTTGTGACTCTACTAAAATATTTTTAAATAACCTAGTCATTATTTCATTTTCAATCGCTCTCATGAGTAGAATATTGTGTTTTTACTGCCCAGGCTCCTAACGCTGCTGCACTGCAGCTTATTTTCATACCCTCATGCCTTGACAGAACTGTGGTCTACACATCCTGACTTCGAACTAGCTAGGCATCCGCTCATTCCTCTCTTTGAGGCTTACAGGCTTCCTCGCCTATGTCACCATCCTGTCCCAGCGGATTTGCTCTTCCACCCTCGGCATTACCTGCTAAAGCTCCCTCCCAGCTGGACAGATGCCACATAAATTGAGGTCCCCTTGTGTGGTACCTGGGCTGCAGTGGTTCATGCAGGCTTTTCCTCTCCGTGCTTTTCCCCACTTATGAGACCAGGCAGATCTCTCAGGACATGGCTTGGATTTTCCATTCCAAGTTTGATGCATCTCCTAAGAACACAAAAAAGATTGCACGTTTGTCACACAAACACTCTTTCTAGCTCAGTTTCTTTTCTCTAGTAGCAGCCACCAGGAGACACATAGGGAAGAGAGAACTAGCAAGTGTATTCTTCTGGCCTCTGGTTATTTTCAGCCCTTAGGATGTCCCGAGCCCAGAGGGCTTTTCTCTGTTGCGTATGGCCTGCTGTCGTGGGGCCTGGCAGTCCATGGCAATGACTGGGACAGTCTCATTGTGGTTCTCGTGTCCCTGGCTCCTTGGACAGCAGTTCCTTCTGCCTTGAGTGTAGGGGGACTAGGTCTTCCTCGGTTTGCTTCCCCTGTATGTCGCAGTTTCCCATAAGCTTTAGGTCTGTGTATTTTTTGTCTCTGTATCATACTGCCCTGGTACGAGCCTCTCCAGCCCTGCAAACCTCTTCCACACATCCCTGGCTTTAGTTTTCCTCTCCTGGTCAAGGTCAAGGCAGCTTGTTTCCGTGTGAGCCTTCTCACTGCTTAATTGCAGGAATGAATTAACTCCGGAGTGCTCAGGTGGTGATCGCAGCCCCGTGTCCCCACTGACACCTGCCAGACAGGCCTGTTTTTCCTGGTGTGTCCATAACCCGCACCCTGAGGTTACACGACCACCTGGGAAGGTCCGTTCATTGTCCCATTCACCAGGCCCCCCCAGCTCTTACTGCACAGACAGGAGCGTATTCCTCCCAAACACTTCGTTGCTGCCCTAGCAGTTAGGCCAAAATGAAGAACAAGTGACAGAAAAACCAAGGCGAGGTGCAGTCTGGCTGCCCTGGCTGTTGCAGGGACAGGCAGAACAAATCAGTGCAGCCGCACCCCGTGAATTAATCGGGGTAATGGACCGTGTGCATCTCTGGGTAAACCGGTGCTGCCGTTGGGAGCACTGCTGCTCACGAGGTAGCCGTGTTCGCAGCCTGGTCCTGGCGCAGAGTGCGTGCTTGGCTCTGCACGGGCTGTGGCTGACGGCGGATAGTGAGACGCGCTGGGGGACGGCGCTGGGTGCCCTGCGGGGCGTTGGGAGCGCTGCGGTACGCACCGGTTCGTCCTCGGGATTTAAACTGCTCGTTTAGTGCCAAGTTCATTATAATTTGAAAATAATTCCAGGGGGTAGGAGCTGTCTCTTTGCTTTTGCGTGGCTCCCAGCACAGCGGGCTCCCTGTGCTCCGGGGTTTTTCCTCAATCCCAATAGGAGCAGTGTGTGCTGTGTGGGCAGCCGCTGCTCTACCGCCCTGTCCTTCACCACAGCTAGTGCTGCACTGGAGCATGGCTCTCTCCCAGTTGTCTGAGGTTACTTTCTCCAGTTGTTTCATTTCGTTTAAGGCTACGCTACTTTGTGTGGCTCCGGTGTGGGGTCCCTGTGAGGCACAGCACGGCGCATGCAGGGGGTGAAACAGCCCGGCGCAGTGGAGCTCCGTTCTTTCGCTCAGTGCACACACGTACAGCAAAACAAGCTGGTGACTTAGAATGGTGAGGAGCAGCGGGGTTGGTTTCGTAGTGGTTGTTACTTGTACTTGTGAAGTTAATGCAAGTGCTCCCTGTGTTGCACAGCTCCAGCCTGAGCCGGCAGTGCTCTTACAGCACCACTCGCGTGTTGCCCACAGGTCTGGGTATTGAACCGAGGCAGAGTTCAGGACAGACCTTGCATATGCTTCTTGGGCTCTGTGCCATTCGTGTTCAGTAGTGGCAGGAGTAAGAGCATGAGCTTGTTTGTCTCAGTTAAATCAAGGCATGATCAGGCAGGCTGAAATCCCAAACCAGCCGTTCCGTAACTGGGAGTGACACGTCCTTGCTCCTCCAATCGTCTTGCCACGTAGCAGGAAACCAGGCTGCTTGGCTGTTTGGCCACGGTGAGAGCTGCAGCATTTTAATTGAAACAAATACAAGTGTCCCTTACTAAATGTTAGCTTTTAAGGGCTTAGGATAAACCTGAGTTTAAGGGGTGAGTCCATGTTCCATCTTGCTGTTCCCTGGGGTGCAGTTGCTTGCAACAGCTGCTTCTGCCTGTGCTTGGGGCCAGCTTTGCCTGCTCGTTAGTGCTATGTCGTCAGTTACCTTCTTGGCACAAAACGATGGTTGTTACCAAACTCTGGCCATCTTCTGGTGACTAAAGACAAACACCTGCTTGTAGGGTCATAAGTAAATCCCTGTGTTGTATGATTCTCTAACAGAAAGCGAGGCAGTAAGCAGTCTCACCTTTTCACCTGTGCGTGCCTTTGAATCCAGCCCGGTTTCCAGGAAAGCCCCCGTTCACGTTCAGCAGCAAGCTGCTTACAGCGGAGCACAAAGCAGGGAAAGGGTTCAGAAGCCTCGCGGGGCCACGCTGGTGGCAGCAGGGCCTTTCTGTAGCCGGGTGAGGTGGGCTGGGGTCGGGGCGAGAGCAGGCCTTCCAGCCTTAGGCTCTGCGGCATCCTGTAAGCCCGTTCCTCGGCGCTCCATGTGGCATCCACTGACCAGGCAGGGCACTGGCCCGAGGGAAAGCAGTCACTGTCGTTTGTGCCTGCTGGCTGTATCCTAACGACCCGTGTCTTCCAGCCGTCTTTCTCACTGCGCGGGTTGGTGGGTAGTACTTCTTCCCACATCTTGTTTTGAAATGTTCATGCCTTTGAAAAAGTATTAATGACAGAGATGGAAGGGTTGGGCTTCTGCTTTCCCCACCTGTGAGCAGATCCTGCAAGGAAACGTGTCTGATTTTTAGTTAGGAGAGCCAGATTTACAATGCTGGTTATTAGGAAACAGCACGTTGTGGTTACAGAGCTTAACGTTATTTCCCTGAGAGGCGAGATGGTCTCACAATGTCATAACCTGTCCCAGGATCTCTCACAAAGTTAAGCAAAAGTAACATAAGAGTTTAAAAATTCCTGTGGCTCGTAAGGGGGGCTTTTGATGAAACCTTTGATTCTTGTATTCTTTTGTACTAAAGGTGAGGCCGTGGTCCTGATTTGACCCAAGAGCTGAAGAACAAAGACCAGTAGGTGAATTCCTGGCCCAAAGGGTTTCCAGCCTTTTTGCATCCAACACGAGGAGAAGCATAGTGACCCTACCTTACAGGTCAGTTTGAGTGGCTGATCTGAGACTGCGACGAACCCCGGGGCCTTAGGGCACTATTTTAAGAGGGACAGAATGGAGTCTCTCTGGGTCAGCACAGAGGCCTGTGCAGGGCAGTGCCCGTGCTCTGCCTCTGGCTGTTAGTGGATGCTTAGGTAGAGAATGCATGGCACGGGAAGCATGCAGTGCTGCTGCCTCGGCATGCTCTCCAGGCACAAACCGATCTGCCTGTCCAGAACCAGTCCTGAGTGTGTTTCTGCTGCCATTGGTGGCGTAGGCCAGGGCACTAGTTACCTACAGAGAGGAAATTACAGTTATGGCATAGTCTTATGTGTTTTTAAATCTGTTTCTTTCACTTGAGAAGTATCTACCCAGAAAAGGTTTTAGGTGTAAGGTGCTTTTGGGGAAAGAATAGATCCACTTGATCTATTTAGAAATGCATCCAGTCAACTTAGAATTGAGCCGGGAGACAGTGCTCATGTTCTTAACTCCACTGCATCCATGGGTCTGCTGCTCCAGCAACTGCTTGCCCCCCGTAGTAGAATTTTCCTGTTACTTAGGTCCTGAAATGGTCTGATTTCACCTTGTCCACCTCTTGTGCTGTCCTCTGCTGGCAGCTGGTGCTTGGATGGGTGGATGGAGAAGTTCCCCTTCCTCAGATACTGTTCCAGGCTGTCCTTCTAGGGACATCTGCCAAAGGCATGTGCTGAACAGGAATGACTAATTAAAGGCAAAGTGCTTGGACAGTCTAAAGTCTGTAAAGTGTATGCATCTGCTTTTAAATAATAGCAAGGTGGAATAGCTTTGATAGTTATGGACGTTAACTGCAAACGTTAAAATACATATGCACGGTGAATTAAAAAGGAAAAGCAATGTCTGTTCTGTCTGAGTGGTAAGTTCTTCAGTGCCGCTTTCTATTTTTGTCACTTAGAGAGGAGACATTTTAAGCTAGCAATATGCAGGAATCTTTAGCCACGCTAATGCTTGTTCTTAACAACACAAACTACAAAGCCATTAGCAGAGTAGATGTTGTCTACCTACACATTATTCATTGGTGAGCGCTTAAAATGATTTAAAATTGGTGTTACCATTTTTTAGTACATCATTCTACAAGTCCTTTGGATAGTTGCCAAATGCATTGCCTTGCTCTTGCATTTGCTTGGGAAAGAACTTTTTCAGGTTGGAGAACATGTACAATCCAGTTTAGGTCCAAATCACACTCAAGGTTTCCAAATTTCCTATTTTTTCAGTTTCCTGCAAAAAATGTGCAGCATCTGCATGCAGGAAGATCAGCTTTCCTAAACAAGTGCAGCGTGTTTCTGGGACACCTTGCTGGGGGCAGTCCAGCCGGGGCAGTCTCTAGTGCACGTTGGAGAAGTGCTTTGGCTAAATCATGGAGTGGCTGAGGCCAGAGGGGTGTCTGCAGGCATCTGGTCCAACCTCCCTGCTCAAAGCAGCGTTGGTTACAATAGGTTCCTCCGGGCTGTGTCCAGGTGGTTTTCAGTTTCTTGGAGAGTTGGACGCTCCAAAATCTCTCTGGGCAACTCGTCCCCATGTTCAGTCACACTTTTCCTTTCCCTGGGTGCTCCTGAGAAGAGCCTGGCTCTGTCTCCTTTACAGCCTCCCGTTAGGTATTTATACACATCGATGAGGTCCCTCCTGAGCCTCCTCTTCTCCAGGCTGCACAGTCCCAGCTCTCCCAGCCTCTGAGAGATGCCCCAGTCCCTTCAGCATCCCTGTGGCCCTGCAGTGGGCGCTCTCCAGTAAGCCCCCGTCTCCTGCACTGGGCAGCCCAGCACCGGACCCAGCTCTCCAGCTGTGTCCCCCCAGTGCTGAGCAGAGGGGCAGGGCCCCCCTCCACCTGCTGGCCAGGCCCTGCCTGATGTGGCCCAGAGGCTGGTGGCTGCCTTTGCCATGCTGCTTGGTTGTGGTCAAATGCTTGTACACCAGGACCCCAGGTCCTTCTCTGCAGAGCTGCCTTACCCAGCGTATTGGTGCCTGGGGCTGTTCCTCTCCAGGACTTTGCATTTCCCTCTCTTGAACCCCATGAGGTTCTTCTCAGCCCGTTTCTCCAGCCTGTCGATGTTCCTCTGTCTGGCAGCACGTCCATGTGGTATCTCGGCTACTCCTCCCAGTTTTGTACCACCTGCAGACATGCTGGGGTGTGCTCCGTGCCATCACCCAGGTCACTAACGGAGGTGTAAAATGCTGTTGGTGCAAGTACTGATGCCTGGGGGTCCTTCACTGGTGCCTGGCCTCTGGCTGCGCACATCCTGGGCTCAGCCGCTCAGCGTTCAGTGCACCTCACCATCCACTTGTCTAGCCCGTACGTTATCCATGTGTCTGTGAGGATGTTACCAGAGGCGGTGTCAAAAGCCTTGTGCTAAAGCTGCCACAACACCCGTCGCTGCTCTCCCCTCAGGCCAGGCTGTTCTGAGTAAGCGCGCGAGGTCGGGCAGCATCCCCTTAGCTGCCGGACGGTCGCAGCGTGGGACGCTCCCCTCCCACGGAGCTCGGTCTGAGCAGGCACGGGGGCAGCAGAAGCCCAGACCCTGAGTCCGCTGGCAGGCTAACAGCAGTGCCGGTGTTAAAAGGGGCTCTCCCGACTCCTTCTCCACCTGTAACCGTGTCCTCGTGTCACCCAAGGCAGAATCCGGGGCTTTGTGGGAAAAGGATCATGCCATGGGAGCGTGGGGCAGGGGTGGGGGCGGACGTGGATAAATGTCCCTTTGTGTTTTCCATGCTGGTGAGCGACCTGCACGAGGTAGGGCTGTCTCACTGGCTTTTTGGGAGACAACTCCTGTATTACAGGAATGAGAACACTTGCATAGCTGATATCTTCTGCTTGGTGACTTAAACCATGGNTCCGTCTTTGCTGACTACCTTGCCTGATTCAATAGTGACCAGTTATTCGGCTACTTGGAACAGCTATCTGAGATGACTAAGTAATTGTGTATCTGGGGAGAATCCGGGTGGTTCTCTCCTTTTGGTCTTCACCTGAGGGACATGGGAAATGCAGCAAGCTGATATGCCACGTGGCTGACGGTGGTGTAAATGTTTGAAACCCCGAAGAAGGACGTGCCGCTATCCAAGCGGCTGTCTCCCTCTGGACCGTCAGCCTGGTACAGTGCCCCTCAGCCTGAGCTGTGCGATGCTTGGCGTCTCTTCATCGCGGCCTACGCCAGGAATGGACGCAGCTGACTCCTGCGTAATTTGCTGACATCTTTGCTCTGCTAACTGGAAACAGAAAAAATGTTTCTCCTAGTTTTTCAAATCAAGAGCTAGTAATTTCACTGTCTCTTGCAGTGTTACTCTAGTGCTTCTGAAATTTAGCTTAATCTGCATTAATACTGTCTTTTAACGTTGGTTTAGGAAAGAGACCAAAAACCCACATCAAGCTCCAAAGAGCAATTATAGAACAGTTGCAGGCAGAGTGCTGGAAATCCTTCCTTTATAGAGAATAATAAATGTTAATGCAATGCTTAGTATTTCAATGTCACGTTTAAATATTCCAGAGTCTTATTAATTGAATATTTTATATTTGTGCAAATGGCCTTGAACTGCACAGTGGCATACTAATTCCAATGTGCCGTTTAAAGGAAAGGGAGGAAGAACAAATTCCTTCAAGGAAACAGTACAGACAAGCCTTTTTAAAATGAACGCATTAATATGCTCTTTGGCAGTTTACTTTGCATGAAGCAGCTATGTGGAGCAAATGTAAATAGCTTTTTAATTATTATTATTTGGTTTGGTCCCAGAGTCATATAGATGGCTTGCCACTGGTATGGCACAGAGAAACTACCAGTAATGAAGTATCTGAGGGAATTACAATTCTGTAGTGGCAGTCAGGAATCCTTTCAGTGACACCAGCGTTATGGTTCTGCGGTGGTGGATGTTAACCTTTTCCCTCATGTAACCCCGTGTCACAATATAAAGAAGTTTCAGGCTTCTACTCCCCTGAAGTCGTGAAGAGTTAGCAGGCTGTTAGTTACAAGCTGCTCAACCTCATTCACCCCTTTGGGGATATGACATTAGCTAACGTTCTCCTCCAGAAAGTATTCTCCAGTGCCATCTAGGCAGCGCATGGGAAAATGCTCTTCTCCTCGTGTCGTGCTTTGAGCTTTTGCTTGGCAGAGGTCTCGCAACTCGCTGTCTCCTCAGCAAGTGCCAGCCGTGGCCACGTGGTGATGTTGGACTCGGATGTTCTCGCGGGTTTCGCGGGATCGTCACACTTACGTGTCCTGTTCATTCAGTCAGGTGGCACCACTCTTGTTTTTCTTCCGGCTGAATTTTCCCTCCCGTAGTAGAGACACGATCATTTCTTTGCCAAAACCTAAGTAGCCCAAGTCTATTCTGAAGCAGGAAGGTTTCATTTCCAGTAAAAATGTACTGGGTAGAAAAAGATGGATTGCTTCCATGTTTTTAATGCCAACATGAAGTAAGTTCCCGTGCGGTGAGGTGGGGTTCAGGAATGCCAGCTATTGCTGCCCGCGCAATACCAGTGCTCCGCTGGTGTTAAAAACCTGTGTTGCCAGCAGACCATTTGCCAGGGTAAGCATTCCTGCTTTTTAGGTACAAATGTAAAAAATCTTTCTGTTTCTGATAGAAAATGACACATTTCTTTCCTTGAATTTAATTAACTCTGATTGTACAACATCACAATTTCTTGCTTGCCTGGCAGAATGTTAATGCAGCATGACAGGGAGTAGGCATTATTATAAACTTCAAATAACTTGCTCTTGCTCTCCCCTCTGCCCCCCTTCTCCTCACATACTAACAATAACAGCAATTAAATAACTCATTAAGATACCGCAGGAGGCAGCCAATTCTGACAGGAACAGCCTGCCTCTTCATTTGTGAAGGTGAGGTTCATCAGTCCGTTTGTGATGAAAGTTACCTCCAGTTATACAGTTTTTCTCGTGCCCTAATTTTGCCCTAAATTAATCCGCTTGGACCACAGATCATGGCTGGCTTTGATACGATAAGTCTTTTGTATTGCAGAGGTGAATTAGGAGGAGGGAGCCGGGAGGCGCAGCGGGCACAGCTCGGAGCTCACCGGCTGCCTCCCCACACCCGCGGAGGCGCGAAGGCTCCGTCCCGCGGTCCCTCACCCGCCGCGAGGAGGTCCCGCGTCCCCGGGACACGACGGGGTGCGATCTTTCCACCGCTTTGTGCTGTCTCTGAGGGGCCTGCTAGCTTGTCCCAGAGCGGAGAAGCCCGTAGCTGCCTGCGGTGGGGTCTGAGCACAGCGTCATCCGGGAGCTGCCTGCCGGCTGCCTGCTGCCCCGGGCACGGGGACCCGGCAAAAGGAAGCTGCCGCTTCCACATGAGACGAGTGAACGGGAGTAACAAACATAAATGGTTACCTAGCTTACCCTCCATTGAGGCTAAGCTCTGGTGGCATCTGTCTCATTTTAAATAAAATCCAAGTTCACTGCAGTGCTTTTAAGATGACGAGAAGAAAACCAGTTAATAGAAGTATTGTCAAAGAATGTTAGCATCTCAGCTGCCTGGAGATCAGTTTGGCCTGCTGCTTATCCAGTGTGATAGAAAATGAGTAGCATAAGAGAAACGCCAATCCAGTAAGAAGGAACGTAGCCACTCCGGGTTGCTGGAGCTGCTGGGCACCTGTGCTCTCCAGCGTCCCTCTGACTGTCTTCGTTCCAGCGTTGGGTTATGAGCTGTGGTCTCCGCTAACAGCATTGTGTCTGTGGGACTGCCGGTTCCAGCACAGCCTGACACCCCCAGTGACACCCGCAGGGGTCTGGCAGGTCAGCTGGAGCTGGCTGGGCTGTCCGCAGGCGGTGCTCTGGTCAGCAGCGAGCCCAGGGGCATGAGCAGAGGATTTCTGCGTTGGGCTGCCGCTGCCCAGCGGCACAGCGCCTTAGGGCAGGAGGGCTGGAGCTGGTCAGGCCTTTGTAACCCTCACATTTCAGGGAGCTGAGTTCCATTTAACCATGACTGTCGGTGGCTGCTGTTGTAGCCAGCCACTGGTGTTTGCTCCTGACGATGGAAGACTTCCCCATTGAGCTGGCAGTAACGTTGTGCGCACAGTGAGCCTCGCGCTTGTGCCCAAATGGGACCTCTCCAAGTGAGACTGCTCCCACGTGAGGCCGTACTCGCATCCCTGCAGAGCTACTGAGCCTGCACGTTCCCCTGCTTCCCCCATCCCCTTCATAGCCTTCACTGAGCAGAGCACTTTCGGCAGGCTCTTAGCTCTGATTTCTCCAGTGCCACTGGTGTCAGCAGCCACATAATGCCATGCAGCGGCAGAGCCTGGGTTTTTCAGGAGTTGTTCAGCTATGATGTCTTTGCTGGAGTGGGAGTGCTCATTAGTGAGGGCTTTCCCCAGGTTATGCCTTCGGAGTCCTGGGTGAGTCCCCGTGTACCTTGGGCCTGTTACTCATGGATCGTTAGCGGCTGTGCCAGGACACCCTGCTTAAGCAGTGGGCTTACCAAAGCCAAATGGTTCTTTGATGCAAGCAGCTATCCCACACTGTCCTGCCTGACTGCGGGAAAGCCACCCGCCATCTGGGGGTCGAATGCTTCTGAATTACTTCTTAGCACCTCCCCTTCCATGATTTTACATATAATATTTTGCAGTCATTCTGTCTTCTGTGCCAAGTCCACGTGTTTTAGGAGAGCAAGCGGTTAGTGTAGCTTTCTGTACTGGTTTTACAGCTGATGCTTCTGGATGTGATTTTACTTTCATCATGAACATTTTCTCATTCACCCATTTTGTGAGGGACGGCTTCTCCGTGTTGGAGGAGAGAGCTCTGCACTACTGCAGCTCCTACAGTTCATGCAGAGAACGACTTGTGCATGGTCTGTAATTTCAGTGATGCCTGTTACCGATCCTTCTTCCAGTGCTAGTGCATGGGAGTCACCGTACTGGAGGAACCCCTTCAGACACCTAGAATAGGGTCTATTGCTATCGCTAAAGAAAAAAGACAAGTGGACCACTTTCCGTCATTCGTTTGGCAATATTTCTTTTCCCCAGTGATTACCGATCAGCTTGCTCGCCAAAGTACCAGAACAAATGTTCTCTTCCACCTCTTGCCCAAGTGTGAGTGACTTGTTCTTGCTCTGCTGTGACTGCAGTGAAGTTTGCACCCAGATGCTGCAAGCACTGTCACTGCATTCAGAAGACGTGCACACCGCTGGCACTGGGCTGGGCTTTCAGAAGAGATGCTCCTAGGAGCTGGAGTGATGAGTGGGGGCTGTGTTTGCAGCACCAAAATACAGAGCGGTAGTGGTAACACCACAGTGACACTGGGCAGAGAGGTCATGATGCACCTGCTTCCTGGAGGCTCTCGATTTTGTGCTGCGAAGGCTCCCTGAGCTGGGGCACTCCTGGGAGCAACGGGCACTCAGCTCTGTGCTAGAGATGCTACAGGGCAGCCACAGGGCACAGTAAGGCTTTAGGCCTGATTTGGGGGCTGCTGCTCAGTAAGGGGTCTAACTGTGGTCATTCTGGCTAGTCCGATCATAAAGCCCCCATTGATGTCACCAGAGCCAGGATTTCTGGCTGGAAGTCTATGGCAATCTTCTCTCCTATTTGTGCTCCCTTATAAAATTCTCTGGTTTTTGTCTCACTTGTTCCACTCTTCTTCATTTTTGATGATGTTTTCATCTGTTTATGCTCCTGAAATATCCAGTTAAAAGATATTGAGCAGGACTGCCCGTTCTGCCTCAGCTTGCTTGGGCACCACGTATCTGTGAAACTCAGCGGTGGCTTGTTTTCAAACTTCAGACTGAAGGTGCCTCTGAATAACATGGTGCTCCTAGAGCGGACACCAGGAGTACAGACCATCCATGAGACAACGACTGCTTCTGAACAGCTGAGCTGGATGGGAGATAAGGCTCACATCTTAACAGCACAGGTGATGCATCCTTGTCACCATCCCTCATTGTTCTCCAGTTGGCTTCAAGTGAACTGGCAAAACCCTCTGGAAAGGACTCATGAGTGCTTCATGGCACACAGTTTACTGTCGTTGGTTTTGGTGTTGCAGTTTAGCTATGGGTGTCAACTTTCTACCTTAACAATGACAGAAATAATGACTTGGCAATGTATCTGCATGCTTCGGTCTTGTTTTATTGTTCAGTGAAATAAAGCCCAGGACTGCAAAATGGGCACAGCTGAAAGTTGTTTGGGACAGGGAAACCTTTGTGTGTGTCGTGGTTTTAATTCTATATGAACAGGATTGATACCAAATAAGACTTTGTTGCTGCATTATTTACTATGGAGCTACTCCACAGAAATTAGGCTTTTTAACATTTGGCTCTTTCTGTGTAAATGCAAACAAGATACATTCTGAACAACTGGTTAATTACGAAAACCTCGCTAGAGCCAGGTGCATTATGGATGGCTAATTGTCAGGCTTTCTCGTACTTAACAGAACAGCACAGTAGTGGTTATTAGCTAGGTTTGGGGTTTGTTCTGTGCAGAAGATGGAGCAAAGCAGCAGTTGCCTGAGCCAAGCCTCAGGCTGAGGCTGTGCATTCTGAAGGAGGCACAACGTGATGGATGCGTGCGCAGCCACGGCACAGTGCTCTTCTAAAGCGCAGCTACGGGTGAGCGTGCACAGGACACGCTTTTGGCCCTGGTAAGTCCCTTGCAGAGCAGCCTGTAACGACATGCCAGACCTCTTCATCCCATGGCCTGATCTGTGCCCGTCTTTGTCTATTTTTTGAGTATTCTTGATTCTCACCCTCTTACTAGGCAAAGTCAGCTCTGTCTGTAGGTAGATAATCAAAACAAGACAAAGAGCAAATTCGAGTATTAGACTAACTATAGAAAGTTATTGAATTATTCTCTGGCTTCTTTATAAGAATTAGCAAAAGATATAAAAAAGCGTTTCTGAAATTTTAGTCCTTTAGATGCTGCGGAACTGAAGGCTTCTATTTAAGGAAGCGATGAGCGATAATGTCTCGAAGTTGCTTTGTTCTTTAGAGCTGTCTTTTGCAACAAGGAGAGGGCCTTCATTTTCACAAATGCTTAAAACTTGCCTGATGCTGCCCTTTCAGTTACTCAGAATCATCTCTTCTGGCAAAATTAAGGCATGAACTATCATTTGATTGATGCAGATGCTGACAGACCAAAATCTGTATGTTTTCCTACTGAGAGGAGAGCATCCCTTGTAAGCTCTCTCTCCTCAGGGTTTATGAGTTAAATTGGGCAAGCAGCTACCTTCCTTCGCAACTGCGAGGGACTTCAGAACATCACAACTTCATGGTATGTGCTTTTCTCTGAAATTATTGCTTTGAGAAACCCTGAAATCTCAATTTCACCTCCTTTTCCCATGTCCTTGCTCAGCTTTCATTTGCAACATTCCTTTGACACAGAAAAAACAGTAGAAACAGAGCTGAGGAAACAGAAATATTGCATCTCGTTCCCTTGCCAGCCCCAAAATGCAGGATGCAGGCAGAAATGCTCTGCACAGGCAGTGCTGGCTGCCACCAGATTTGGTCTATTTTTATCCTATTTCACAGTGCACTGCCAGCGGGATTTAACACTGGGAATGTTACTGATCCTCCTAAGGATATCTTCATGGCTGCCTCCCATTAATTATGCTGTAAGCTAAAGTTTGCTTTGCTAAATGATGTTGCTATTTTAGAGCCGTCACAGAACGGGCGCTGGCAAGGACTGCTCTCTTACAACAACATACTCGTGAGAGCTGGTGGCTGGAAGATGAGGTGACAAACCCCGTTTTGTTCCAGTGCTCGCTGGCTGCTTGGGACCCATGTCCTCACTGTCCTCAGGCATTCGTCCACCTGAGAATGCAGCAGGGCAGATGCAGAGAGGGAAGCTGCAGCTGCCTGGCCTTCCAGCACCTGCCAGGGCAGATCCCCGTTTGGATGTTACGGTCTAAGTGGGTGGACAACTAGTTGAGTGAAAGCCTGGTCAGAAGCTTGAGCTCTGAGGGTGCTGGTGGTTAATGGGCTGTGCTCTCATGAGGACAGTCCAGCAGAGGAACAGGTTGCCCAGAGGTGTTGAACACTCTCCGTCCTTGAAGGTTTTCAAGGCCTGGCTGAATAAAGCCCTGACCAACCTGGTGCGACCGCACAGCTGGCCCCGCTTTCAGCAGGAGGTTGCACCAGAGTCCTCTCCAACCGGAGCGATCCTCTGATCCTGTGGTACCAATCCACCAACAGTTACATATGCAACAGCGGTCTAGGTAAGTTATACAAGACCATTATGTATTCTCAAATTTCAGCACTTGATTTATGGCCTTACTGAAGTTTCTTTAATAGTTGTTGTATTTGTGGGAAAAATAAATTCAGTTGTCCCATTGACATGCACAGCCTCTGACCTTTTCAGCCTCTGCACAGATCTCTGCAACTTCTTCAAACAACTTTAATTAGATCTGCTGCCTGTGCGTGACAGTCACTGAAAGGCTTCCCCCTGAGCAAGCCAGGGAGTGCAATGTACGTTGTGGTGCAACCTTTATTTAAATCATGTGACAAACCTGAGACATTGAGATCCATGTACAGAGCTCTGTCACAGGCGGCGCTAAGGGAGCAGAAGGGTGATGCACACATGCATGGTCCTGTGGGTTGCCAACCAAGGGTGAGGTGCAGGGATCTCAATCTTTGTTCCAGGCTGGAGGCTGTGGTCCAGTTAGCACTGTTTTGCCCCGCAGTCATGACCTAATGACTCCTCTTTGCCTGTCTTCATCATTCTTCATCATCCCAGTCCCTGCACTTCTCTGTAGATAGACCTGGTCCTTCCAGGTTTCTCCACCCTGTTCTCCCCTTTCTCTGCCAGTTCCCGTCCCTGTCCTCCCAGCTACTCAGCCAGACCTTAGGCCTTTGCCCTCCCTCACCTGCAGGATTCTCACAAGCTGTCTCGCAGACTTACCTTTCTGTCTCAGGTTTCTCCCTGCCCAGGCATTCCTGGTTTGCTCCCAGATCTTTCCTCCTCAAGCTCCCCACCTGCTGATTCCTGGTCTCCACTGCAAGTCCGCTGGACTTGGAGTTGGGTATGGAGGGGTGCCCATCAGCACACGGCCAGGAGCGGGGCCAGCCGTGGGCTCTGGGAGGCTGTGGCAAGCAGGGACAGCAGGTTCAACTTCATGCTCTTTTCCCAGGTGTGTTAGGACTTCTGCCCGCCTCTGAGTGCATGGGCAGAGGGGGAAAGCCTGGTGAGTGCCCAAAGCAGCGGAGCGCTGTGGAGATGAGCTGCTGCTTGTGTGTTAACCGAAACTATTTGCCCCTTGCCTCAGTCAGCAGTGATTCGTTTAATAGCAGAAGCTCCAAGGCATTTAATGGGAAATGGTACAAATAAATAAAGTGAGAGTGGGTGCCCAATAAAGGTCAATAGTTGTTTCCACAGAGCCAGGTATTGTGTTTCACTCTATTGATCCATGCAGCACTTTTGTTTTCTGCATAAATACAAATAAGTAAAAATAATAATCCAATCCATGTGTAATTCAGTTCAGCTCATGTGAACTACATTCTGACTTTCCATAGCACAAATCAGAAAATTGCAGCTCTGCTGTATATTTGATGCCATAGCCTTGCTCAGAAGCCCACCTCAGGAGAGCACAATCATCCCGTATGTATTCTCTTCACACAAACTTCTCAAGGTCACTGACTGCCTGAGCAACTCTTTTATGCAATTTCCTACCATTAAGTACAGTAGAAGCAAGTCAGCCTTGGTACTTTATTTATAGATCCGTAGATGCACAGTTCTTACATTCTATTAATAAGGGCAGAAATGGGATGAATTTTTTATCCATTACGGACCTTGTGCTGCATAAAATAGCGTGCATTTTTGCTGGAGGCTCTACTGTTTTAACCTTTGACATGTGATTAATGATTCAGCTACCAGTGTTTTACTGATGTCTTGTATAAGGCTTGTGTGGTTCATGTGTACTTACTACTTCACACTCATTCAATATATTAATTTGATTTTGTTTGGAATAATAAGTCCAAATGTTCAACATCAGCATATTTACCATGAACTGAGAAACAAGCATTATTCAGTGGGAGAGCACATGCTGATATGGCAAGTAATATGAGGGGATGAAGCCAATGCTTCTTTTTTTCTTTTCGTGTTCTTCTCTTCCTATTTACATTTTGGCCACCGCTGTAAGTTGCAAGACTGAAACATCTTTCCTGGGCCTCTGTCACTGCTGACCCCTTGGGAGGATCTGCTAGTGATCACAGAAGAGAATGAAATTGGGTTTGGCTGGCTTTATTATTGCACACATGGACATCAACCTTAATCAGCAGTGTTTTGCTGACTGTTCAGTAGGGTTTTGATCATTTTCTTAAGGTTTCTTTCCACCCTCTCCTCTGCCCTGTGTCACAGCTCTCTTGAACGAGTGTCGAGGGTGAGACCCAAGGCATCATTTGCAGATCCAAAGAGCAACGTCAGCAGGATTAGAGCACCAGCACAACAGTCCCCCGACCAAGGCCACTGGGGGATCTGATAACTCTCAGAGGGACCCAGGGATACAGACATACTCTGAGCACCTGTCACGCACTCTAGACTCGTTTCCACTGGAGAATAGAAGAGAAAATTTGGGGAGCAAACCGGGAATGCCTGGGCAGGGAGAAATCTACAGTTTTTCCTGCAGACATATTTCCCTTGGGATTTCAGCAGGTGTGACAGCCGCTGTCCAGCCCTTGTGGGGAGACAGCTCCTCCCGGCTGAGGCGAAGCGTGATCTCCCTGCGTCCCCTCCCGCGTGTGATGGGACGGGACGGGACGGGACGGGACAGGACGGAGGAGGCCGATCCTCCCCCAGACATGCCGGGAGAGCACGAGGAGGGCGCAGCGTTGCAAGGCCTGGGGGGGAGCCGGGGGCTGTGGCTCTCGAGCAGCTGGTAGGATTCTTGGAGAAAGGCTTTTTATAGACACTCCAGTAATAAGATGTGTACAGAGACTCGGGTCTCCTGAGATCTGAAAGCCATTAATCATGTGGAATTAAGGCAGTTAATCAAGTCTCAGAAACTGACAAAAGATTGTTCCTGAGGCTTTTTACCTTGAATATATTTGGAAAATGATAGTTTCAGCTTTCCACTTGACTGCCTCTGCAAGCTAATTCATTTTCTTCAGAAGCAGCCCAAGGTCAGCCATTATGCGGCCGTGTCAGCCCGGCATGGCGCTTCCCTCGTGCTAAGCTAGAGCTCTGCTGGGACTGCGCTGGCGGTCGGGGTGTCGCGGAGCTGCCGTCGGGCACTCCAGCAGGAGCTTACCTCGGGGGAAGGAGCTAATGCTGCAGCCCTCACTTCATCGCTGTTTGAAACTCGAAGCGTTTCAGTCACCAAATGCGATATTGTGTGCAGTTATGGAGAGCGGTAATGCAGAGCGGGAGTGCGGTCAGGGCGCAGGCTGTGGTCATGCTATCTGCATTCTGAGTTCACACAGAAACACTAATTTAGCTAATCTTTTCTCGTTACATAATTTATGTAATTAATTTCAAATTTAATTGCTCCAGATGCTGATTTTGCCCTCGTGGTTGTCTGCTGCTTTCTTTCCTGTCAGATGCAGTAGTGTTAATAGCAGAGGGCCCAAGTCCCCTCGCAGGGCTGCTCCTGGCACTGGTTTTTGGCCTGCCTGCCCGTGGCCCCAGAGCCAGGTCATTCTCCAGCACGGTAGTAAGGGCACAGAGCACACAATGAAGAAATTAAAAAGTCTGAAGATCTCTAACCTTAGGCCAAAAGGGCCAGAGAATCTGTGAAATCCAAACTTCCCACGTAGATTACAGGCTGGGAGTTGTTCAGCACAATTGGAACAAGCCATTTCTGCAGCAGCTTCATACACATATCGCACCGAAGAGGAGATGTAAAGACTGGGTACAAGGGCTGTTGGAACATCGTGGGTCCTTGCCACGAGGCAGCAGGGCTTCCCTCCCTTATTCTGCACCCAGGCAGGAGGGGAGTGGATACTTGAATACAAATGACCATGTCTCGGTGGTGGTAAAGCGAGAAACAGCAGCATGTGCTGCAGTGCTAACCCATGTACTGAACCTGTGTTATGCTGGAACGCTGGGGCGTTACTTTCGTGTGACACAGGAGACAGGTGATTTAAGTGTGAGCTGGCCTGTGGTCTCAGAGGGATTCAGAGGCAAAATACTGGAGCCTTAATGCCCATTCATAGCAGCAGGAGGTTTTCTGCCAGCTTCAAGGGGCTTTGAAGTTAATTCTTCTGGAGAATCTGGATGAAGTAGTACATGGTAGGCACACACACATGCACACACAAGTGCCAGCAAAAGCACTCTGTAATGGCAGCAAGATATTTAACATATCTGAATGTAGAAGCTGAGCTGGCATCTGTTAGCTGCAGGCCCATTCCTGCCAACCTGCTGGTACAAAGCGCCCATCACACGAGCAGACTGGCCAAGGTAAACAAGTAGGATACCCAGCCTAGGGAATGCACCTGCAGCAAGCCCCACATCCCATCCCACATTCTTGGTAGTGCAGATGCACGTGGAAGAAACAGCAGCTATTTTCTGCCTACTCCAAAGACCAAAACTGCAGCGTTACCGTTGGCATTGCTCCAAGACTTTTCACCATCTATTTCTACTGATGGCGATTAAAATAGTCCAGTTCCACGTGCAACTTCCTTGAGAAGGCGGATGAAGCGTAAGAATAGGGGATCCCGTAACTGATCTCCTGTAATTACCATCAGTAGCACCAGGTGGCGAGAACAGTCTTTATTTCATGTCCCGTTCAGAGCTGAGCACCAGTTGGCAGAAATAATGCCGGCAACAACAATAATGCAGCCTTCGAGACAGACGATAGTTGCTTCTTCCACTTGCATTACCATCACAAAGAAGGCAGGACAAGACGTGTCAGCTCCTCCTGTGGATGCTGATGGCAGTGCTTTCCCCAGGCAGGAGATACCATGGCATTGCCCCGCAGGGATGGACCTCTCAGCCTTTTCCACCTGGGGAAGGAACACTGCTGTGTTCATCCTTGAAGCACCAGGCTTTAAAGTCAACGCAATCAAGACTTGAAAGATGTGTCCATAGATGGCCCCGATTTCCTGGCAAAAACCGACACATGGAAACATTGGGCCAAGGCTAGAGATGCTGTCAGGGCTGTTGTGTCGTGCTGACCTGAGAGCAGGGTTTGGGTTGGACTAATCTCCGGTGATGCTCGTGCATCCCTCTCGTTGGGACTTGACGGCATCCCTTTCTGTGGGAGGCAGTACAGTATACGCGGATTGTTTTGGGGATTGGTGTATAGAGGGGGTGGCATCAGCGCGTGCTTGGATAGCTGTGCCAAGATACAAGAGCGACATTGGAGAGCGAATGTATTTTGTCTGACATGTTCAGCTGGAGTGCCGAGGGTTTTGAATAAGCACTTTCTGCTTGAAACAATCATTTGAATCTGATCTGAAAACTGTTTTTGAAAATAGTCTTTCACTGGAAAAAAGCGGTCAGGACAGCGACTTGGAGTTTGTCTCAGTTTCGATGTCTGCATCCCAGAGGTCCTGGCGCCTGCAGGCAGCGTGGCAGCAGCACGGGGCAGAGGCGGGTGAATTGCAGACACTTCTCTGCCCCCTGCGCTGCTCTGTGCTGCAGCTGCCGCTGAGCATCAACGAGCGTGGGTTTCTGTGTGCCGTTGTTAACCAAGAGCTATGGTACCTCCTTAAAGTTACTTAAAATTAGTATTTTCTGTAGTGAAAGTGAAGTTTTCAATATAGATAATCCAGCTGGTGCTCTTAGTATTAGTAAGTCCTTTCCATCGTGACCCAGGGACAGAGGCAGGGTAAGCAGCAGGGTAAGCAGAAAGGGAGCAGTTCTGGAGGTCTAAAACATGTTGCGTTTGAACACAGGATTTTAGTTCTGCATGTGTGGCTCTTCGAAGAAAGGAGATGCAGCAGGGAGGAGATACTGACGGTGCACTGCTTCTCAGCTGCCTGCGAATAGCATGCGACTGCCTGCCTTCTGCTGTGCTCAGCCTTGATAACAGAGTGACATGGCATAAGACATAACGTACTAGGAAACCTTTTGGAAGGATTTTAAACCCTTGTTGCACATCAGTCTGCAATGTCCTCACTCCATTAATATTCTGGAGAGAGTAATGTAACACAGCCATCTCATGATTACTCTGCTGATTAAGGGGCATCATTATATGTCACTTTCAGAGCTTTCAGCTGGCTGTATGCTTTGAAGCTAAAGACAAATAATGAAGGTGCAGAGCAGACAGCACCTTCTCTCTCCTGCTTTCCAGGTAAAATACCTTCTTTGATTTATTACCCACCCCTAAAAAAGCAGGACATAGATTAAACATTGCCAAATCTTTCTGCTCTCATAGGCAAGGCTATTTGCTAAATAGTCTATCTGAAGGCCTTTTTGATGCTGCTGAACAACCTGGTAGCAATTTACTTGGAAACATGAGTTCTTGAGGAGTTGCACTATTAAAATATACAGGACTTTCTTTTCTTACTCAGAATATGTGTTTGAAATGGAAAATACAGTTCAGGGTTTTCATCTGTAACCATATCATATTCTGTGGGTACAATTTGAAATGGATTTATTAAAAGCAGTGGATCTTCTCAGTTGCCCTCATTTATGGAGAGATCAGACTATTCCACAGGTGGGTTCGGAGTGTCAGTCAACAGGACAGACAAGCAAACAGGAAAGTGAGATAACTAATAACAAGCTCGTGCACCCGCTGCCAGGCAGCGATCTGTGCTCTGTGCATTACGCTTAATAAGAATCCCACAGAATTAACACTTACTCTTACTCTTCTAAATTAATTTGTATTCTGTCCATTGGAGAAGCAGAGCCTGGAGACTTCCAGGGACAGAATCATGCTGCAGGTTGAAGGGGACCTCGGGAGGTCAGCCCGTCCCGCCCTCACTGAGAACATTTCTAATTGCATCAGACTGCTCAGGGCTGTGTCCAGGTGAGTCTTGAACAGGGAGAGAAATTCAACAGCCTCTCTGGACAACCTGTTTAGTATTAAATCACTCTCACAGTATTTTCTTTGTAATATCTAACCGTAATATCCCGTATTCCAACTTGTGTCCACTGCCTCTTGTCCCATCCTGGCCTGCTTCAGGAACAGCGTGGCCAGCCGGACTAGGGAAGTGATTGTCCCCTTGTATGCAGCACTGGTGAGACTGCACCTCAAACGCTGTGTTCAGTTTTGGGCCCCTGAGTACAAGAAGGATATTGAGTTGCTCAAGCGTGTGCAGAGAAGAGGTAGGAAGCTGGCAAAGGGACTGGAAGAGAAGACTTATGAGGATCGGCTGAGGGAATCGGAGTTGTTTAGACTGGAGAAGAGGAGGCTGAGGGGAGACCTCATCGCTCTCTGCGACTACATGAAAGGAGGCTGCATTGAGGAGGGGGTCAGTCTCTTTTCTCAGGTGACAAGTGATAGGAAATGCTCTCAAGGTGCACCAGGGGAGGTTTAGGTTGGACATTAGGGACAATTTCTTCACAGGGAGGGTGGTCAAGCATTGGAACAGGCTGCCCAGGGAAGTGGTGGGGTCCCCACTCCTGGAGGTATTTAAGAGATGTGTGGATGTGGCACTGAGGGACATGGCTTTGTGACGGGACTTACTAGGTCAGGTGGATGGTTGGAGTTGATGATCTTGAAGGTCCTTTCCAACCTAGATGATTCTATGATTCTATCACTACAACCTCCAAGGAAAGACTAGCTCCATCTTCTCTTTATCTTCTGATCAGGCATTTGTAGACAGCAACATTGCTTCCTTGTAGCCCTTGCTTCTCCAGCAGGACCTGTTTTCTCAGGGTCTCCTTGCACATCTTGCTCTCCAGCCCTCTGACCATCTGGGTGGTTCCACGCTGGACTTGCTCCAGTACGTCAGTATTGTTTTTGTACAAGGGAGCCCAGAACTTGGCACAGCACTCCAGATGTGGTCTTGCAATTGCTGAAGAGAGGGGAAGGATCACTTCCCTGGACCTGCTGGCTACACTCCTACTGCTACTGCCCAAGACAGTCCCATGGACTTGTGTGTATCCAAGTGGGCTACACGATCCCTGATTCTTTCTTCCTCTGTGGTGGGTACTGCTTCTCTCCCACAGACTTCTAGAAGGCTTAGGGACCCAGCACGTCTGAGGGCAAGCCTTACCTGGGAAAACTGAGGCAAAGAAGGCATCGAGTCCCTCAGCCTTTTCCTATCACCTGTCCCTAGGTCCCCTGCCCCACGGAGCAATAGACCCACATTCTCCTTAGTGATGGTGTACTTACAGAAACCTGTCTTGTTGCCTTTCCCCTGCTCTGCTAGCTTCAACCCCAGCTGAGGTTTGGCTTTCCTGACTCCATTCCCGTATGTACAGGCAGTGTCTTCGGTTTTCCTTCCAAGTAGCTGGTCCCCACTTTCGCCTTCTGTGTATCTCTTAGCTGTGTCTGAGCTCAGCCAGGAGCTCCATGTTTATCCGTGCTGGCCTTTTGTGTACTGGAGTGAACCTTGAGGAGGTGATCCTTGATGACTAGCCAGCTCTTTGGGCCCCTTTGCCCCTCCGAGGGCATATTCTCATGAGATCCTGCCAAGTAGGCTCATGAAGAGGCTAAAATGATTTTCTGCTGAAGCCCACAGTTGTAGTTTAGCTGTTTATCTTCCTCGCTCTTCTCAGGATCTTGAACTCCACATTTTCTCATGGCCACTGTATCCAATGTTGCATCATCCAACGGTTCTCTTCTTTGTTTGAAAAGCAGGTCCGAAAGAGCATCTGCCTTGGTCATTTCATCAATCCCTTGTGTTAATAAACTGTCTTCAATACCCTCTAGAGATCCCCTGGATTGCTTGCACCCACCCATAGGGCCCTTCTGGCTGATGCTGAGGTGCTTACAGTCATCCATGGGTACCAGGGTCTGTGTCTGCAGGGCACTCTCCACCTGCCTAGCGAAGGCACACAACCAGGCCTTGACCCCCTGGGTATATGGCCAGCACCCCCACAGCGAGCAGGAGCCGTGCCCAGTCCCGGCCCGGCCGGCCCATCGCCCCTGAGCCCACCAGCACGGACACGGGTCACTGGGCTTGTGAGCGCTGCCGGTGGCCGTGGTGGGTAGAGGGGGCTTCGCCAGGCCAGCACTGAGAAATAGCTGAAGGCAAGGGTAACAGCAGAGGGCTGGAAACTGAGAGCTCCCGTGATGCCGTCAGGTAGGGGAGTGACTTGTCAGCATGGGTGTGAGGGTCAGCTGAGTGATTCATTTTTAATTTGGATGGATGACAGCTGTGATTTCATTAATTAGCCCCCACAAGTGAGTTTACCAAGTAAAATGTGTCAGCTAACATGTCACGTCACACGAGACTGTAATGTTGTGTCCCTGCTGCAGCCAGGGACTCCTGTCACTGGCTCCCCTGCAACCTTGCAGCCGAGAGGCAATGCCTGGGGTCCCCCGCCAGCACAGCCCGACGCAGCTCCTCTGCGCCTGGGCGTGCGGGTGTTGCTCCTGGCACTGAGCTGCCCCGCTGGGCTCTGTACCCAACGCCCTGCCACAACGGCAGCAGGCGCTGCGTGCCCGTGCTGGACCTCTGCCCCCAACACCTCCCGAGCAGAGCTGCGCTTCCAGTCGCTGAGCGAGAGTGCTTCTCATGCCTCACGCATCACTGGTCATGGGAGACGGTCCGAAACAGGCAACAAAGCAAACTTGCTTGTAACGAAGGACAGAGACAAGTTACACTCTCCTGATGGTCTAGAGGAATCATTAAATCCAGTGACACGTGCTTTAAACTGGCCATTGTGCTGCCAGGTGCATGGGGAGCCTCCCTGGTTGCTTATGAGGGTCACTGAATGGCGTTGGGCAGGACGAAGAGTCCCAGTTCTTCATCCTGTCTCTTTTCTTGATGGTCTCGTGATGCTTTTAAACCTATTTGCATCAGTTTTTGCCTCAGCATACTTCTGCCTCGCAAGTTCAGACCCAGAGGTGATAGGCACTGGCGTCATTCTCGAAAAGAAGAAAAGAAGAAAAGTTTAGTGTTCAAGAAATGTAAATGAGCTATTGGCATTCTGCAGACATGGTCTCTGTGTGTATTATCCACAGCCTGATCCAGTCACAATTCATGCAAATGGTCTGATAACATATACGTAGGTTCAAAGCCTAAAGTGAGACTAGCCTTTTACACTGAATGAATATTTTGAGTGATTGAATATGAATCCATATATTATCTGCATACTTTTCAGTAATATCTGAAGGAACCATGTTATAAGTAACCTATCTGACAGCAAAACACTGCAAGCAGAGAAATACAGAGAGCATTTCACATAGATCGTACTAAAATGATGTTTTACCACTGCAAAGAGAGATAAGGATTTCATTTCTAAGTGACAAAAAAATATATATATTTTGGATTAAAGTGCTGTAGTACATTAATACTAAAAAATAATGCATTTATTATCAGTGCATGCTTTTCATCACTGGTAACTGATTTATAAAACAGCTTTGGCGTGGATCATGGGCCGATTATGTCCATCAGACCGTAGCATTAAGTGCAACGTCATTAGATGTTTAAAGAGGTTATTCATCTTCCAGCGCTGCACACCAATTGCTCCGTAGCCTGGCCAGCAGCCAGGCAGCGGCTGCGGCGCTCCCGTCCCCGGCTCCCTCCAGCGTGCCGGTGCTGCTGGCCCAGCCCGCGCAGCGCTTCCGGGCCCCAGCCCTGGAGCTGGGGGTGCTGGGGGTGCTCGGGGAAGAACATAACACCAGGGAGGGCCTGTAATGATAATTTGGCAGTGCATTCTCTTCGCCTCCAGCTGGTTGTGGCCTAGGGACCTTCTGAATCAGCCACGGTATCTTTGTGCTTAACAAAGTGCCGGGGGTACTTTGCCGGGGTACTTTGCCGGTGCCGGGGGCAGCTCGCAGCCTCGCCGCCGCACGGGGACAGTTTGCGTGGGGCCCAGCTGGGGCCCGGTGCTGCCCCAGGATGGCAGGAAGCCGTCCTGCGCTCCTCCGCCGGCTCTCCCCGCCGAGCCCCTGGAGCCAGCCTGCCTGATGGTCCGTCTGCTAGTTCCGCCAGGTTTTGAAGTGCCCCCAGGCTGGAGCATCGCAATCGCAGAAGCTGTTAGAGCCTTTCACCGTACCCCTTCCATGCGGTGACATTTCAGCATGCAAATAAGCAGGTCTTGTCTGGATACTGCCATAAACTGCATTCACGGCAGGAGGGAGGTTGCTAAGGAATTAGCAAGTGACTCAGGAAGACCAGCTTTACTCCCTGCTCCTGTGGTACCGTGCTCAAATCCGTTCCAGGTCTGCCCCACCCCGGGACGTCTGCCTGCTGCCCGCGGGGCACCCAGCACCGCCACTGGCTCGTGCCCTGTTGCATCCCAGCTGCCCTGGGGAAACTGTCCTTGTTACCAGGAAACTTTTGCAATTCTACTTCCATGCACTTAGATATTCCCGTTCAGATTGCACTCTTTTTGAGACACATTTGCAAATGGCTTCCTGATCAATTATTTTCTTCTCTGAAGAGAAATTACTGCTGAAATTGAAATGCGCTTGATTTGCTAAGGGCAAAGGAAGGAGAAGACAAAACCTAAGAACTCGAGATCTGAATCTGAAAAAGAAAAGGAGCAGCCCTTTAATTTCCCAGACAGCATTTTGCTGTGAGGAAATTTATGCAAAGCCCATAAAATGCAAGAACGACCCAAATTACTACAGAGGCAATCAGAGTCCATCATCAACATATGTTAGAAATTTGGAGACTCAACTGCTCCTAAGCGTCTTGTGTTCCTGAAAACAGAAACAAGCACAAAGTCCACTGCACACAACAGTTAGTGTAACTGGATCATATCTGTTTCTGGAAGATTTTTGGACAAGTTGAACAAGCTTTCTGGTGGAAAATCAGGTGCTCGCAGGCACAAGTTACAAGGCAGTGCCAAAGCAAGGACGACTACCCCGTTGTTCTAATGCTACCAAAGAAGGAGAGGTAGGCCACTGAAGGCAGGGGATGTTACGCAGATGAGATATGTTCGGGATCTTCCTCGGGGCTCGGGCTGGGTTCTGGCCAGCTGGTGAAGCCCTCTGCACGGAGGATGTGCCGTGTGGGGACAGAGAGACGCTGGAGGGAACAGACTGCCCCACAGCCCCCCCGAGCACACCGCTGCTCCCGCATCGCAGTTTGATGTTTGCTTTTTTCCCCGGTGACTGGGAATTGCTAACAAATGCCGCAATTCACTTGCAATCCACCATAAATCCAGCCCCTTCCTGAGGAGCTTCTGGCTGACCTGTTTTCTCCTCTCCTGTACTTCTGCAGCTGGTACGCCTGCGTTGTGTAGCACTTGACATGGTGCTTCCTTCTTCAATTGAAATGTTGTTGTTGTTTTCCTTCCCCAAATGCGCTGTATAGTTGTGATTCTTTTGAGTTCCCAGTCTGGCCGACCCAGGCAGGTACAGGCTCCCCCGGATGCTCTCAGCTGCGGCAAGCAGCATCAGGCCCGGAGAGATCTCTGCAGATCCCGACACGCCCTGGATGAGGGATAACTGCTCTCCCAGCATGATGCTCTGCCTTCCTCCCTCTTCTGGCCCATCCCGACCATGTTTCCCTAGCTTGCTCTGAGATGTAATGCAAAAGAGTCTCAAAAGCATTATTGAACTCAAAATAAATGACATTTACTGCCTCCTGTTATCCAAAAGCCTGTTAGCCAGTCACAGAAGGAAATTAGTTTTCTGTAGAGCCTGGCTGCCTGTTACTTCCCTTTTCGTACCATCATTTCTTCCTAGAAGAAGTTCCCTTTGAGTTTGCTGGAACGAATGCTTCCTGAGTTACTGCACCGCTGGGCTTGGTGCCCTGCGGGCACGTGCCATAAATTCACACGAGCTCGTTCTGGTACCTGATAGGAGGACGTTGCTGCCGAGGGGTGACAAGGACGGGCCATGCGTGGGCTGGTGAGACCGAGGAGCCGCACACTGTGCTTCTGTGCTCCTCCCGGGGGGCCCCGGAGCTCCCGCAGCCGGGGGTGCGGGCGGTGGCGTGAGTCCCATTTCATCGCCGGCATCGCATCAGAACGGCCCGCGGGCTGGCTTCTGGCCACTTACCGACAACGTGTCGTCAGCAGGACGGGGCAGAACTTGAACCGACACCCGGCAGGCTGGGGGTTAGCCAGGGTGCGTGAGGACTTCAGCGGGCAGCTCTCCGGGCGCAATGGCGGGGCTCCCGCCTGAGCACTGCTTGGCTTGTGAGGGTTAAAAAGGACTTCTGGTTTTGTTTGTTTGTTTGTTTTTAACGGTATGGCCATCTTTGAATATTACCTTGAATATGCCAATACAAGATTTTACCGAACTCAGATCCCCTCCACTATTAAAGCTCACCATGTGGCGCAGTGTCCCAGCACGTGGCAAACTGTCCTTCTCCCCTGGCTAATGACGGGGACCCAGCTTCTTCGCAGCGTTCGTTGCAGCTGCTAGGAGCAGCCCAAGGATTACTGTAGTTACGGTAAGTGTTTCCTTGAATATCATTTCCCAAATGCTTTTAGCTTTACTGTGGCAGTTTTTCTCTAATTGCAGAAATAACAAAATGCCTTGAGCGTATTTATGCGCTTGAGTTTTATTTTAGTTACTTATTATAAAAGTGTTAATAACAGCTCGAAGCGAAGGAACAGAATTGCATTTGAGCAACAGAGAGCCAAAGACATGTTGGTTTAAAGTTTTGCTTAATGGACCATTATGTCCTTGGTAGAGTTTCTCTGTTCTGCTGTGTTCATTTCCCCTTCTGCCACTCGATGGTTCAGAAAGCAGAAATAAAAGGCAACTGAGTTATGTAATACTGTGTGTTTTAGATTTAGTAACTGTTGGTAAAAATCAGTCCTTCGGGTAAACTGACTTCATTGCCAGTGAAAGATGGATGCTTTTTCTTCTTTTTTCTTTTCCTTTTTTTGTAAAGGTGAGGCCTGATTTTTAGCACACTGTGTAATTAATTATTCCTTGCTCAACAGAAAGGTTGGTTTCAGCTCTTAAGAATCACAGGGTGGTTAAGAAGGTGTTCAGAGACAGAAGAGAGAAATTTTGACTGTGGCATGAAACCAAGGCAAGGCAGAACTGATGCTGAAACCTGCTGGTTTCTGCCAGAAACAATTGCTAGCCCCCCTGCCCTTGTAAGCCTGAGCGTCTCTTGCATGTTGCCGAGCGTCTTCAGTCCCTGCAGCTACTGGTCTGGTTTGGGAGGCAGTGACTTCGTGCAGCAAAGGGCAGGCGCTCATGTCTTACAGCTCCGGAGGTCCCAGGTTTACCCTGCTGGGCAGCTGGGAGACGTTCAGCGCACTCGTTGGAGCTGTTCCTTCTGGCAAAGCAGCAGTGGGCCAGGGCAGTCATTCCGGGCAGCTCTTCAGCTCGCAGCCGGCTGGGCAAGGCGGCAGCTGGGCGCTGCGGCTGCGGGCGCGAGGAAGGGCAGTACGGCTGTGGCGCTGGGCTCTGCGGTGACCAAGCACCTCTTGGAAGCCTTGTGCTCCTGCCCACGCCTCGCTCTGAGGGCCTCTGAAATGTGAATTGTGTGTGTTTGCAACGGCCAGGTCTCTTCTCTTCTTACCTGCAAGGATATAGCTAGGAAGGGGCTTTGCGAGGCAGAGGGGGAAGGAAGGAGGAACCGTGTGTGTGGGTCACTCTCATAGGCTTTGGCATCATCAATGAGGCAAAGACAGAGTGGTCACGTTTGGGGATGGGGGGGTATTTCCCAAGAGAGGTGCCTCGAGTCAGTCCCTCCAGTCGTGTTGGTGGGATGTCAGCTTTTGGCAAGCTGGCTCTGACATGAGGTTGTGCAGTCCATCCCGGGGTGTTCTTCCCCTTGAGCTGAAGTGCAAAGGCTTTGGCATGAGGGACAGCTGCCTGGAGATCCTCGTGGGGGGACTTCTCATGTAAGTTGTATCCAGACATCTCAGGGTACGTGCTGCACACCCTGGCACCTGTCTGAACCCAACTTGCATATGGGAGGATCAACACGGTGCTTCTCGTACTCTATCTTTTGGCAGAGTGATGCTGTATGTCCACTTAAACACAAGTGTCAGGTTTGGTTTGTGAATTATGATTATTAAAACACGACTTTATCTTCCTGAAAGACTTCTGAGGTTATTTATACCTTTAGAATTTGTCAGAAGGAAATTTCAAAGGAATTAAAATAAATGCGTAATTTATTTGTGGTAGTACAGATAGTCTGAGACTTTAATTCCCCTGCAGATTAGAGGTAGAAGAGGGAATGCATTAACTCCAACCATCCTGTGTTCACAGTTAGTGGCAAATCATTAGCACTTCTGCTATTGTTCAGAATCTTTTTCTTTCGAGTTTGCGGATTCTTCCTCCACCCCAAAAATAAAATGCAGCTGCGGCAATATTTTGTTTGAGCGCTGTTGGTTTGGAGCTTTGTGGAGGCTTTCTGAAGAGCTTCGTGATCCATGACCGGTTTCCCCCCGGGGCGCGTTTCCCTTCTGCTAGGAGCCAGCGTTACGTGGACCGTCTTGCTGGTGGCCTCACGAGGAATGGCATTAAGCCTACGTGAGCAAAGCTTCCCCTTCCCGCAGACCTGGGGAGCCCTGGCGTCCGCCACCAAACCCGCCTCGCTTGGAAGACCTGGTTGTGCCGAGGGGACAGCCGGGCAAACAGCCGGCCCCCTGCCAAGCTCCTCCCTTCCAGAAACATCCCACGGGACGTGCTCCAAGTGGGCATTTGAGCACTAGTCACTGCAATGGAAATCAACACGTGGGCCTCCAGCTTTAATTTCAGTTGTGGTCAATTTTGAGATTTGAACCCACAAATTCTGTGTGTAAAACTCAGTTTTGTATTATTTTGGCCTGAGTACAAAACGACACCAGTGTGTTCTTCCACAGGGGCGACACGACAAAGTCAAGAGTGCCTGTTTGTACGTCTAGCCGCAAGGAAGGTATGGTAAATGTGAAGTCGCAAATTAACTCTCAAGTCCTGGAAATACTTCTTGTGTCAGCCCGCAGCTTCCGCCTCGAGGAGCGAGGTGCCCAGCAGAGGAGCGCAGGATGCGGCGGTGTCTCATTGGCGCGCTGCCGTCCTTTCCTTTCCCATCGGCCTCCGTGGAAAGGGCTGTGCATGTGGATTTTAGAAGTCCGAGGGCGGATTTCTGGCCGCTATGTCAGAGCCCACAAGCAGTTGTGGGCAGTGCCACCCCAACGGGGTTCTCTGGTGTGATTTGGTTAATGTCACGTAGCATTGCATATACCAGAGGTGAATGTGGGCATGCACGCTCACAAGCTGCAGGGGAACTTTCTTCTTTGTTAATGAGCTGACCTTTGCTGCTGAGAAGGGGTGGAAGAAGCTCTGCTTGATCCCGTCAGTGCTGCTCTGTGCAAGGTCACAAAGCTATTGGAGATGAGGGTGAGATCTTTATTCAAACTCTCCGTGCCCCTCCATGTCTTGATGATTTTGCTGTAAGTTTTAAAACAAAACAAAACAAAACCAACAACAAAATAGCTTTTCTGTGTCCTTTAAAAATGATCTGGAAGTTGTTCTGGAAGTGGCTTAGTGTTGCTAGAGTTCTGCAGACCTTCTAGGTTCTGACATTGTTGCTGTTAATTTCCTGACAGACTTCAGTGGCATCCTCCTCCTCTTACGGGGTCACACGGGGGTAGCATCCTCTCACCATTGATAAATCGCCATTCATTAGGATGGCTAATACTCTTCAGACATAATTACTTGCTTACACGAAGAAGCAGTTTTTTTTAAGGCAGGGGAAAAGACAGCAGTGCAGAATAAAGATTAAGTGCCTGCCAATTTTTTGTCTTTAAAGCGGTCATTTTTTTACTTCAGGTGAAGTAAAAGTCAGGCTGAATGACAGTTCTCTCGCGCAATTAATTATTTATGTTTTTCTGCAAGCAGCAACCAAGAGCATCGGAACTGAAACGTAATTTATATCTCAATCGATTTTTTGGGGACAAAAAGCCATGCGTAGGAGCGTGGAGGCTGCGCTAACTGGCCGTGCCGCTGGGCATGATGCACCGCATGGGAGCGGGGGCTCCGCCGCTGCCCCCCGCCGCTGCAGCCGGGTGGGTTTCTGGCCACGGGATGCCCAGGCAGCAAGGGCTGGGAGAGGGGAGCTCACCCGCAGCTGGCGGAGGTATTTGTCCTGCAGGCAGGGGGCTGCGGGGCGAACCCGACCTCAGCACAGACGCGCAGCGCGGGAGGTTTGCGTGGCGGCTTCCGAACGGAGCGTCTCCAGCTCCCCTGGGGTCGGCCGCTGCCGACCTGCCCGTGAGTTCCCTGGCCAAGCTCCCTCACGGCCCTCGGCCAGGCACCGCTGCGGGGAGCGCTCTCGCGTAGCTCATCGCCCTCCGAAACTGCACTGTGGGTAGGCCCCCTTTGTCAGGACTCTCCCTGCCCGGCTTGTGACCTCCAGGTGTGTGCCGAAAGCTCTGGGACAGACCCATATCGCTGTAGGCAAAAGCAGTGCTTTATCGCAGGAAGCTGAGGTCTCCTTCTGGCCGTGGTGGGCAGCGGGCGGATGCCACCTAATGCCTCCTCCGTCTTCTGCGTGTCCGTGCTGGTGTCCGTGCTGGTGTCCGTGCTGGTGTCCATGTTGGTGTCCGTGCTGGTGTCCGTGCTGGTGTCCGTGCTGGTGGCTGTGCTGGCTGGGGGCTGCCACTCCGGCCTCACCACCCCATTCCCTTCTCTCACCCGCGGCCCCGCCGCTCGTGCAGTCGGAGCANAAACCGGGTCAGCAAAGGCGGGGCGGGAGGGACGGTGCCCTGTGGCGGGGTGGGGACGGTGCCCCCCGGCGGGAGCACTGGGGCCGGCCGTGGGCACCCGGCTCGGGGAGCGCAGCTGGGCCGGGCAGGGCGCGGGATGGAGTTGCCCCTTCAGCTGCCCTGGAGCTCTTCCTCCCGTCGTGTCTTTGAGAGAGCATCTCGTGTGAGCTTGCCTCTCCGTGCTGAGAGGAGAAAGGGACGCCAGTGCAGGGAGGGAACCGAAACCTCCGAAGCTAGCACAAGCCCAGCGCATGGAATCGCTTGCTTTTGCAAACCTCCTTTAATGCGAATGCCATGCTATCTAAAGTGAAGCAAACCGCCAACTTCAGACGCCTGCTTCATGGTGCTGGCAGCTGCCTCCGTTCTCCTAGATGGCAAATTTCCTTCCTGAGGGAACTCTGTCCTTCCCTGTCTTCACACGGGGTGCAGTGACAAGCACGTGCTGCCTGCTTTAGTGCCGCTTAGCTGCGTGCTCGCTGCTTGCTCGAGCTGGGCTGCCCACTCCAGTAGCCAGCCCTCGTGCAGCTGCGTTTCCCGCTGCTTCGGCTGCCCCGCTTCTGCTCACAGCTCAGCAGCCGTGCTGCGGGCCTGCGGGGAAGGGAGAAGGGAGAAGGGAGGAGGGAGAAGGGAGAAGGGAGGAGGGAGGAAGGAGAAGGGAGGAGGGAGGAAGGAGAAGGGAGGAGGGAGGAAGGAGAAGGGAGGAGGGAGGAAGGAGAAGGGAGGAGGGAGGAAGGAGAAGGGAGGAGGGANCTTGGCCCGGCAAGCTGTGCTGCCGGGTGTGAGGCTGCGGGGCTGAAAACCTGTGAAATGCGCATTTTACAAAATTAATATTGGAATAGGCCTTTGATCCAAACCTCTCACAGCTTATTTTTTGGAAATTTTGATTGAACAAATAGAGCAAAGACAGGAGAGACTGTAAGTTCATTACAAAATAATTAAGGCCTCTGTCAGAGTGAAGTTTCATTCCGAGAGCAAAGTTTTGATGGGCCACTTGTTATCTTGCATATCTGGAGTATAAAAAATAACATTCCTCCCTATAGAAAACATCTTCTGCTCTCTTGCTAGAGTATTTAACTGCTTTTTCAGCAAGAACTTATCTTGCTGACGAAATGTTGCCCCGATTGCAAAGCTAAAAAATGGAGCAAAACAGTTTTTGCCAGCCTCTTATTTTTAGTGTTCTTGGTTTCTATTTGTAATTACAGTGGTGCACAGTTTTCAGACACATATGGGAATTTTCATTTGATAGTATTCAATTATAATGATTATGTTGCGTCTCCTATAATAAAATGTTTTCCATATGTTAGGTACAATAAAATCATAATAGCCCCTAGTGCTTTCCACAATGATCTCCATATTAATACAACTCTTAGATGGCATAAAATGTTTGTGTGCTTGGGCTCCAAAGGCACAAACACAAACATTTAATTTAATATCCACGAGAAGTGTCATTGATTTCAGTGGGACTGTCGTTAAACACGTGCGTGTTTGTACAGCGAGAGACCTCTGTTAAGCAATTCTCCCCAGTGCAGTCCTAGCGAGAGAAGCTGCTCTGCTGTCCGTGCAGCGTGTTCCCATCCTGCTCTGCAGAGATGGCATTCACGCATTAGCTGAAGCGCTCTGTATATACGTGGCAAAGGTGCTCATATTTGCAAGATAAACATCATTAATTACTTGTAAAAATCCTTCATTTCTAGTGCTTTCTAATGCCTTGCATTGTGTACAACATTTTGCGCTTTATTCCAACGTCCCAGCAAGGCGAGGTACCGATGCCATTGCGTTCTGTGCCGGTATCATTCTGCAGGATGTTAAAGGTGTAGGAATGCCATCCTACTTCGCATCTCGTTCTTGTGACGAGAGGCTCGGACGTGGTGCCATTGGAGGCTACGAGCCGCATTGCCCTGGATCGGGGTGACGGCTCTCCTGTTCGTCCCTTGGAGCAGGCGCAGCTCCCTTCTGTTCCGCTCTGTACGCGGCTAGCAGCCTGGTGCTGGAACATAAAGCACAGCTCTGAAGAAATCTGGGTGGGAAAATTTCCTTTATTTCTCTGAAATCCCCATAAGTCACAATCAAAGCGTGCATCCCCCTGCTAGGATAGTGCTCTGCTATTTTTTGTTCCTATTTTTTTTTCCTACGTGCTAGAGTAATAACTAAACCCATTCCAGTAGAAACTGCTGGTTTTTATCTGAAATTGGCGCTGGCAGGATTAGGAGCAGGAAGAACTGCTTCCCTAAATATCGCACAGGTTCTTTACTTACAGCTTGATGCTATCTGCATAAGCCTGTCTGTTAGAGATGGACACCTCAGTGGTTCAGCAGGACGAGCAGAGAAGCCTGGGGCCCAAGCGAGCTGTCCCATTTGTTTCGGGTTGACTCCTGTCCTGTGGGAGCCAAGGAAACGCGGGCTCTGTGGGAAATGTGCCTGCGCGTGTTGGGCCACGTCTGAGCGTGCTGGGAAGCCCTGCGCAATGAAGCACTCGTTAGTGGAATTGGTGATGGGGGTGTTTAATATTGGAGGATGGCCACATGAGTACCACCCAGAACATGATATACTACTCTGTATATAGGAATGTAACCTGTACCGAGATCCCTTAGTTACTCCCTGTCAGCTTCGGCGGGGTGATGCCGGTGTAGGACAGGCGCTGCACATGGTAACGTGAAGCAAGCCTGGGTATTCCATGTAGCTGGGAAGTGCTGTCTCCATAAATGTGACGTGTCAGGATATTGAGAAAAGCAGTTGTATTTGTGCTTCTCGCTGCCAAAAATCCTGTATCCAGTGCTAGGACTATTTAGCCCCATTGTTTCTCGGTTAGTGTCATGGTGATACTAATAAGAACCAAGGATATTCAGCAAAGCAAGAAGAGGCCATATGTACTGTTGGTTTTTAAGTAGTCACTCTCAGTCTTGGTACTGTTAATTCCGCTTGTTTGAATATTCCGTATCAGTGATGATTCTGTGGATTGATTGCATGTGCAACACCCTTGACAATAGCAAGGCAATAAATAATTGAGCCAGCTTGTAGTATGCATCTTCTGGAAAGCAAGTTAGAGAGAGGGAGAGGAGGCCGAGCTGGTCGTTCTCTCTAACAGCCTCTATCATCTAACAGCTGATAAAGTGGAGTTTGGATCTTCTGGGCATGCAGCAGCCCCGTGTCACGGTCCCTGCAGACCACAGATCAGTTCTACATCCTTCGCCTGTCATTACAATACTTGTTTCAAGGAGGCCTCAGGAAGATCCAGCTGCTGATATCTGGTGGAAAGATTTTAGTAGGAGATGACAGCAGGAAACTGGTGCTCTCGTATCTGGTCTGCCTATGGCTGTGACTCCGGTCCACGTGCTTCTGCCAGATTACTTTCTCCTCCGCCCATCTAACAATTTCCATTAGTTTTTATTTCGCCAGCCATAACACACATGTCTCATTACCCCTTTAAAAGTTCCTAAATAGTCATTTTAAGATGTTAAATTGGCAAAGGAGTACTAATCTCTCCTTGGATTTTGATTTTTTTAATGTTCCCTATTGTGGATCAATCTGGAACGCTGCATATGGCAATCCCCATGTTAGATAATCATGGTTATTATTGTAAGTGTCCCCCAGAGAATCTTAACAACTGAAGTGGGCAATTACCTTATTTTAAATTTAATTAAAAATGATCCACATAAGGAGAAAAGTTTGAATGTGATCAAAGGATTCATTTCAATAAAAGCTAACAGTATAAGTCGTGATTGATGCTTGCAGCCTCCAACATCCATCAGAGCTGTGTGTGCAGCTGGTATTGACAGCACATGACACGAAGAAATGCTTCAATGTGTAACAACATCCATCAGTTTTTTCCTAGAATTTGGCGGGATCTCTGCAGAACTGGAGCTGTGGATTTATTGAAATAGTTCCCTGGGAGGCAGTGACCGGGGGGATTGCTGACACCGGGGACAATTTCACGAGCAGCAGAAGCACGAGGGGAGGGCTTTGTCTCCCCACCAGGTGACGGAAGGGAGGAAGGACGCGCAGGCCGCAGCAGGGCCAGGCAGCCTCCCGCAGCACGAGCGCCCCGGGCCGCAGGGGGCCGCAGGCTCCGCGCCCCGGGCTGCAGGGGGCCGCAGGGGNCTTGGCTCCAGCAGGCTGCATCCCCGCGGCGCGCGGGCAAGGGCGGGGGGACTCGGCCTTCCCTGGGGAGACACTGAGCTCTGCAGGAATTCTTTCTGGTTTTGGCCGGAGATTTTCTCACCTGAGTGGTCACATCCCGCTGAAGTGCCCTGTAACTGGATGCAAGTCATTCCCATAACCCGGCTCCCCCTGTAAGGCACCGTCTGCGACCCAAAGGGCTCTCCAGAAGTCGCCCATCACGCGCACTGATGCGTGGAGGTGTTGAGCCAGAGTTAGAGCTGTTCAGGTGCTCTGGAGAACAAGAGCAGCCCCAGCGTGAGGGCGGCCAGCACGGCTCCCCGAGCCCGGGGCAGGGTGGTGTAAGCCCCGCGGCCCTTCAGAGCAGTCAGGGGGCTTCCCCCGGCCTCTGGTTCTGGGCTGGGGAGCGTGGGACCATTGCTGCTCTCTGAGGGGTAAGTGCAAAGGCACACCAGCTTTACTGATAAAGCCCTTTTCAAGCTTTTACAATTATTTTGTTAAAGAGAAATGCTATTTTCAGAATTCAGTTTGCATCACATAGAGCAAGTTAATGTTCTGAGATTGAGTTTAATTATCGCTCTGGTAAATTACAGCAAAGTTAAGGGGTGCCTGCTCTGATGTCCTTTCAGTGCTGGTTCTGCAATGCATTTGCGTGATAACATGAAGGAAAGCCTGCGAATTACTTCTTTTATGTACGTGTAGCTTAAATGAAGCCAAAATTAAAGTGATGGGCATATCGTGACTTGAATTGATGGTCTTGGCAGTTTAAATGACAAATTTGCAAGTGAGTTAAATGTAATCTGGGTTCCTTTTGCCTCTGTCCTTAGCAGCCTGGTATTTTCGATCTTCTGAAAGACTGATTCCACCAGCATTTAACGGAGCTGGAAACAAAAGCACAATAAAACTCTATATACGGGAGAACATGATAAGTGAAGAAATGGATAATGGGGTGGTTAATGCTGTTAAATACCTTGTGCTTAATGTTGGCAGGTCATTGGTTTAGCCAATATAAAGTTTTAAGTGGTTGCAGGTCTTGACTGTTGGAAGCTTTCTCTAAAAATAATTCACCAAAGGCACTGAAGTGTAAATCAGACTTTTAGCAAATTGGTGTCATGATTTATTGCCCCTTTTGTGTGGCTTTTTTGGAAACCCATATTTTAAAATGTTACGTGCGTTGTCAGGACTAATCCGTTCTGCTGGAGTTGGGGCTGCAAGCGCAGCCAGAGCCCGGAGCAGAGCGCCTGCCACAGCTGGAGTCGTCACCGTCACGGGGTTGGCGGGAGCGTGGGGAGCGATTCGCGTCTGGCTGCTTGTCATTCCTCGGCACGGGGCATGGACCAGGGACCTCCTGCAGTCCGTCCCCAGCGGTACGTCCTGTCCCAGTTGCACAGCTGCAGGCACGAGCATTTCTCCAACCCAGCCAGTACTAGCTTGCCAATTCAGAGACGCGGGGGTGCGCTTCCCAGCGTGCTGCTCATCTGCCGGGCTGGTTAGCAAGATGCAGCCCGAAGCTGGAGTGGAGAATGTTTAGGGGTGCGGGAGATATCCTGCGTGAGCAAAGCTTACGGGGTAATGGCTTCTGGGTCCTGAGGTGTGCCTGATCTATCTGTACAGGAGCTCAGCCCCTTGCTTTGTTGTGGCATAAACGTGCCACATTCCTGGTGAGCTCCTGGCAGCCAGGTTTGGACAAGCAGGACGGGGCCGAGAGGAGTGAGGAGGCTGACTGTGGGGATGGACTGACGAGGAGCAGAGGACAAAAGAGCTCAGCATGCAGGACCTGACTGAGCTGTAAAAACGCACAACCACTTGTTACCTCGGAGAGAACACTTCTCCAGCGCGGCAGAGCACGGGGACGGGAGGTTGCAGGTACCACAGCACCTAGTTCCTGAGGAGGCTTCGACACTGCAGCCCTCAGAGCGCAAACAAGGCTCTGGTGCTCCTGATGTGTGACGTCCTTCGGGAATATCACACTATTCACTGTTTTGCTTAAATCCTTAAATTGTGGGGTCATGTGACAGCTGAAGAACCTTGAACAAATACAAGTTTGGAGTCAAGGGTCATACCGATAAAAGGCTCAGAAACCAAAATAAAAGTAACAAAATCTGTTCTTACCTATTCAAAAAACATAACAAAATCTGTTCTTACCTATTCAAATGGTTGGAAGATTTTTTTTGGCTACGATGCTGATGCTGCAGATGGCTTTGTCAGCCCCCCCTTTGGCCCCATCAGCACTCGCCCTCTCAGCTTCTCCCTCCCTTGGCTCTTCCTTGTGCCATTCCCTTTGCTCCTTCGCTGAGCTGCTAACCCGTAGGAGGTGCACCTTCTGCTCGTTCCTGTTCCCCCTCAGATGGAGACACTATGGAGACAGGTGCCCAGGCAGCTTTGTCTTTGCCCCTTTCCAACCCATCGTGAAGGCAGCAGTGCTTACAAAAATACTTGACAGCCGATTGATTGTGAGTGGGGACCTCATCTAAGCATTGTTTCACTAGCTTTTGTGGTGGCTATTGCCTGAGCAAAGCCTGCAGTGAGCCCCAAAGTCTTTCTTTGCATTGTGTGTCCAAATTGCACATATGAAGGTTCTGGAGCTTTTAATGCAGATAACAGAGGCTTTCTGAAGTTTGTTGTCTGCAACAATTAGTGCATCCCTAGGACATACTTTACAGATGCGGAAGACGTGCGGTTTTCCTGTGTTGAGGGGGCAGGGTATTTAGGATGCCAATTCGGTAGCAAACTAGGATTGTGGAACAAGCTTTGCAGCACCTTCAGATTCCTAGGAGGGAGCCTGGGAAGCACTGCTCGTCTGCAGGAGACGGAGCACCTCGGGTGGCAGCGAGGGAGCCACCGAGGGGGCTGTGTTTTAATGACTGATCCCACTGCCCTTAAGACCTTTGCCTCCAGCGGCTCACTGAAGCAGTAACTAACCTGAGCCTCCAGCCCTGTGAAAAGTTCCTGACCCAGGTCTCGACGGTGCCGGTGCAGCTGCAGGGCTCAGTACGGCCTCCCCCTGCCTCCCTGCGCGCCCAGCGGGCTCGCCCGCGGCAGGGCTCGGCGCCGGCTGGAGCAGGGCTGCGGGCACGCGGCCGGGTGCCAGCGCAGGGTCCCGCAGGGTGGGGGCACGTCCCTGGTGCCCCTCTGCGGGATGCAGGTGGCCCTGCTGCAGGAGTCACACCAAGTGGGACTTCGGGGGCTAGGCACAGCCACTGGGCTCCCCTGGGACCCTGCCCGCAGGCCGTTTTTGAACTGAAGACTGCTGGTAGTCATAAGAGGTTTCATCGTGGTGAGGCGGTGCATGGCTGGGTACGCACAGCTTCTCTTCTCTGTCCGTATTACATGGTCATGTTGTCTGTCATAGCATATGTCGTGAGTTCTGGCTTGAACCTGGAGAGAAAGAAGACAAAGAAATAAAATAAATGCCATGCTGAAGCGTGAGGGTTTGGAAAGTAACCCGTTGCCTTTATTTTTGTGAACGTATGAGAAGTTGCAGCAAAGGCAAGAGGCAGCTTTGTATTAAACTTGTCAACGTTTTCTCTATGAGATTTGTTTTGCTCTGCGAAGTTCTAATTGTATAAATTGACAATTTTCTATGCCAGTTCTTTCCAGCAGTTATTTCTTCTTCTTTTGAATTCAGCCGACACATTGAGCAATTTCTGTTAAAGCACTTCAGGAAGGAAATATTTCCCAGACAGTCTCAAAGCTTTTTTACAGACTGTCCCGTATCAAACACATCACACCACTCACTCGCAGCCTATTCGCTTTGCTGGAGTTGAGTAGCAGAGAAAGTAAGTGCTTTACGCCGCCCGGTCTGCATACCAAGCACCAAGTTAGGGGAGCGGGCTTCCCGTGCCGGGATGCAGGAGGACGGGTCGGTCCCAAGCGCCTGCAGAGCAGCGCTCCTCGCCCTGCAGTTGCTGTGCTGGTGCAGTCAGCGTGCCGCCAGGCAGCCGCTGCGCACCGTGCTGCCGCTCGTGGTGCTGCCAAGCTCTGACCTGGAACAACCGCGCCCTGCGGCTTCTGCCTCTCCTCTTTTTGCAGGAAGCCCCCGCGCTGGGGCCACGCGTGCTGCCGTGCCGTGCCGTGCCGTGCCGTGCCGTGCCGTGCCGTGCTGTGCCGTGCTGTGCCATGCTGTGCCGTGCTGTGCCGTGCCGTGCTGTGCCTGTCGCCTCTCCTGTGCAGCTGCTGGCCTGGGGCTGCCACTGGTATTAAAGCAAGAATTTGGGCTCAGTGGTTTCAGCCTGGCAGAAATTTGATGTCGGGTTAGGTCCCAACAACCTCGCTTGCTGCACGGGAAATGTCCCCGTCTTGGAGGAGCATTCAGGTACTTTCTGTGCTTCATAGGACAATGTAATTCTTCACGACTTTCCCAAAGGGACTATTTTGAAGTACGGGGAAGCTGCTAGGATGTTACCAAATAACGGATTCCCTAGCTGATAGGTTTTATATGCAAATACATTTGGTAACAGTAACCATAGGTAGCACTTAGTGATCTCGTTTTATTGTACATAATTTGTCTTATTGCTCATATTAGGAGCAAACCTATTTATGGAGGCTTGTTTTTAGGTACCTGGGATGTACAATCATACCTCTCAAAAGTGTGTTGTTTCCAGCATAGATTTAAAAAAAATCACTGCAAATCAGTGGAAGAAGGCATCATTAGTGGGCTTTGAGTCAAGCTCATAAAATCAGAAAATTGATGTACTGGTTGGCTTCCATTCTCTTTCTCCATGACCCGGTTCATCTCTTGGGCGCTCGCAGGCTTTGATGAGGTGTTACCAGACTTGTGTTCGTTACTGGTACTGCCACTAGCGCCTGCTGCTGCGTGTAAATCTACTGATCTGTGGCAGTATGACAGAAGCCGAGGATGCTTCTGCCTGGGAAAGCAAAGCGCCTGGAGCTAATTGCTCTTCTGCCTTCGGCTGGGAGAGGAAACTGCCTGCACGCCTAAGCATCAGGAAGAGGTGGTCTGCAGCGCTGACTTAGGTAGCAAGGTCTTGCAGTTCCCTCTCATGAAGCTGATGATAATTTAGGATTGCAGGACCAGCTGGTGTAATTTTAGGAATGTTAATGCAAAACTGCAGTTGAGTATAAATAAATTCACTCCTTAGTGAAACTGAGACATAGAGAAAATACGGATTGACCAGAGACGGTGTAACTCATCGGCTGGTAGGGGACAGCTGCAGTGCCCAAACGAGACCTTGGTTGCTCGTGGGCACCACACGGACTCCCAGTAAACGTCTGCATGGGCTCCTGAGCTGCAGTGCGAGCTTGCAGTGATGCAGTTGGGTCCAAGCCAGGCCGTCCCCCTGAGAGCTGGGCACTGCTGCGGGGCTGTTACCGCTCCTAGATGCTGCGCTGTGGTGCGTGGGTACCTCTGTGAGCGTGGCACCTTCTGGAAAATGTCACTGTCAGCCCGAGCGCGTGGGACCTGTGCCAGGCAGCCCCGTCCCCTGCTGGGCTGCTCCCCACTGAGACGCGCCGGCTGCAGCTTGCGCCCTTGTCCCCTGGGTGTTTTTGAGTTGTTGGGCCTGCACAAGTGGTCGCTCCGAGCTGTTTGCACGGGGAAACTGGCAGTCGGGGGTGTTTCAGGGGGCTGCTGCCTCCCGAGCGCGCCCCTGACCCCCAGCGCTTCGCAGGACCCGCGGGCTCAGGACACGGGGGCAGGCGCAATGCTCCCTGCCGTGGTGGGCGCAGCTTTGCTGTCAGGCTTCTCCTCCGGCCCGGGGCTGCGCGTGAGGCTTCCTGAGGTTTGTTAAGAACAAGTGGCACCAGATCGGTGGCAAATCCCAGAGCAGGTTCCTACTGCGGTTGGTGACGCTGTAAACGTGAAGCACTGATTCTGCACTGAGGAACCGTGGTGTGCTTTTGAGCATTGCAGAGCTGACAAAATATTTTTTTTTTCCCCAAATGAGTTGCATGGTTAATACGGAACATTGTTTCCTGCCTGCTTTGAAAGAAAAAGAAAAGTTTAGTGAAATACGGCCAACAATTTCCAAAACCAGGAAGATGGTGGCCAGTGTTAGCCTTTGGGCAGCAGGTGAATTCACTGCCCCAAACGAACAAGCTTTGCTTCATGCTAGGGGGGAATAAAGGTTGGGCTTGGTGAGGGGAGAGATGTGTCCAAAGAGTATCCTTATCCAGGGCAACGGGTTGTCCTAAATTTCATGTTCAGCTTCGCTCACGTTGTTACAAAGCTCTGAGGAGTCTTCAGTGCAAGACGTTGTAGTGACCAGGGCTGAGCGCCTTTGCAAAATCCATGAAAGAGAATAAAGAGCAAAGGAGGCATGAGAAAATAAGAAGATAAAAGGTTCAAATGTGGGTTCAGAGGATTAAGCTAAACATGAACTCGGAGCACTACAACACTTTTGCATGCGAAGACCCACGGCCCCGCGCCTGCGCGCGAATGCCGGCAGTGCCGAGCGCGGCTGGGGTCGCCTGCAGCTTCGGTGCACGCGCGCAGCCTGCTCAGGCCTCCTCCCGAAGCGGTTGTTTCCGTATGCGTTGGGCTCGGAAGATGCAGAATTAATTATACCCCACGCACGTTGTTTGCACAACGAGTTTTTGGAAAGGCTAAAGCCATCAATATATGTCAGGTTTCAAAAACTATTTCAGAACTGTACTTGACTATTTTTTAAAGCTTAATTAAAATGTATATTTTCCTGGCACGCGGTTCTCAGCGTGCCCAAATGCTGCTTGGTCTTTGGACAGAAATATCTTTAAAGTGTCCAAGATGTTTATGTTTGAAAAATTGCTGCCGTGTGCAACAACTTTAGTACATTGCATAAAATTTTTATACCTAATGTGAGCAGTGTCTGTACGGTGTTATGGTGGCGATGGATTTACAGTAGCCTCACCGAAGAGATGACAGCTCCGTGGCTGCCGCGCCAGTTACGCTGCGGATGACCGGCGCAAGCAGCAGAGGGGCAGTGACTAACAACAGACACCCTAAAATAACTGCGGGCGCCTGGCCAAATGGCCAGCGGGGAGCGGGCCTCAGCCCTCAGCCCGATGCTGCTCCGGGGACCTGCTCCCGCCCCGCGCGTCGCGCTCTGCTTCTGCCCACAGAGAGGGTTTCCGAGAGGGCCCTGGCCCGGCCGGGATGCTGGCCGAGCGATCCCGGGTGCTCCCCCAGGCGCACGGAAAGGGAGGCGGCTCGTGCTGAACCCGAGGTCGGCGTGGGGCCTCGGAGACAGCGCTGGGAAGCTCTCGGGGGGAGGCGAGGTGGGGAGGCAGGCAAGGGCCGCGCGCTGCGTTTGTCGGGCCGGGCGCCCGGGGTGGGCGAGCAGCTGATGTGCGGCTGCGTTGGGAAGGGGCACGTGGGGGCTGTTGCAGCAGCATCGCTGTCTTCCAGCATCGCTCCCTGGGGCAGCCTCACCTGTGACCAGGGGCTCCTGAGTCACCTTTGTAGGGCACAAGGAAACTGGCACTCTCCTGGAGTCCTCAGACCTGCGTTGTGTGGTTTCCCTGGCTATGAAGAAACATGCACCATTATGGAGGGCAAGTCCTTCTGCTGTGGCACGGTTCGTCAGTAAGTGATGAGTCAACAGTTCAACATTAGGAAAGGATCCGAGAAAAAACTTTCAATGCTCTATGGGTTGAAATCTTTCCTTTTTTAAGAAAAAGGCTGAATGAGTCTGTCTTTTTTTTTTTCCTTTTTTTTTTTTTTTCTCCTCAGGAAAAGCTTTAACTGAAGGGCATGAGAGATTTGGGGAAATAATCCACTTCTCCATAGAAGCTTCCAGTTTCACCACAAATCAACATGTATTAAAAAACCCCCGTCACTTCAGTAAAACTTCTTGCATAGATTGCATTCATCCCGCAAGCTTAGTTTGGACGGGAAGGACGAGCGTGACAGATGCATTAGCTGAGCTCTGCCTGGCCCTCAGTCAGGCCGCCACGCTCCGAGGAACCCGCCCTGCCCTTGCCCTGGCGGGCAGCCTGCGCACCAGCCTTCACCAGGTATCACCAGGCAGGTCTCCAGCAGCCACGCCTTTAGAGGGAGTGTTCTGGAAGCGCCTATTCCTGCTGCAGGCCCTGCCTGGGTGGGGAACAGGGCAGGGCGATGGGTGGTGGTTCAAGGACTCCTCGTGCCCACAGCCTGGTCCCGGCAGCGGGTTACGGGCTGGTGTACCCGGTGGCCTCGCGGCACCTGGTGCTCCCTGGCACGGCCCTTTGGACTTCCCATGGAGAGCGGTACCTCCACCACAGCGGGTGCTTTCCTGCCCTGCCACTGCCTGACCGTCGGCAACTCTGTGCCAGGTCCCTCCCTGTGCCGTGACCTTCTCCAGTCCCTTCCTTCTCCGGCCACCACAGCCCGGGAAGCTGCTTCGTTTCAGGTGCCTGCAGCGCCCAGTGCAGTGGCAAACCTGAACTACCAGGACGATGCCACTGCCCGAATACAGGTCAGAAGACGTCTATCTCACCCACATGACAGGCTCGATTGCCATGGACCAGGGTCTCACCGGGACTTGAAAGGCGATTTCACTGCTGTTTTGCTTCAGACTGACAAATTTGAGGCTGAGGCAAAGCAGCCTCCAGAACCACATGCCATTTAAAAGAGGTTTGGACATGGCAGAACCTCTGGGTCAGGAGAGTTTATTTTCAATGTTGGAAATCTCAAAGTTATGTGGGATGACGTGGACCAGTTATTGTGTTGCCACAAATCTAGACAAAGCCTAAAAGAGAAGCAATCTCCAGATGAAGAGCTGTGTACCCCAGGAAATAATGAAATAGTTCACAAACTCTTTAGTGAACGTTTCTGTGTTGTTGTTATTGTGGTTAATGGATCATTAAAAAGCAGTAAAATGCAATCGTAGCAACCCTGAAATCCTTTATTTGCAATTAGCCTCCCCGTGAGGAGTGGCCGGGGGTCCGTGTAGCTAGGTGCCGGGAGGGCTGTGCTACCCGAGGATGCCCGCGGGCGCGCCTGCTCTGCAGGGGTCGCGCCCTGTAGGCTGGGCTCACGCGGCCTCTCTGCAGGCTCGGCCGCAGGGGGAGGAAGCACGACGCCAAGGAGACTTCGTGTCCTGGGTTCTGCCTCCGGGGAGCTCCCGTGGTCCCGCAGGAGAATGCATGAGGTGGCACTGCAAGATTAGCAGAGAACATTGCTACACAAACAATGCCTGCGAGTGCTGATGGTGCGAGCTGCAGTGTATAAACAGTGATGTTTTTTCTTTTTTCCTATTAGCTAGAAGTACTCGCGAGTTGACTTTGTACCGTGTTGCAACTAACACATTTTTCAGACTGGTGTAGTTCGTAGTCAGGGGGGAATTAGATTATTTAATGTGGTCTCCCCACAATCACAGACGATTGAATTTACTCCCTGCATGGAGCCTGATAAGTTTTTTGTTGGTAGAGCACCTTCCCTGAAAGATATCCAGACATGGCTTGAAGAAGTCAAGAAGCAGAGAAATCACCTTTCCATTGATAGTTTATTCTAATCATCCGGGTTGTTAAAAATATGTGCCTTGTGTGATTTGAACGCTTCTGGCTTTACCTTCAAGCAGCTGGTTCTTCATGTACTTTTCTTTGTTAAGCAGTAGAAGGTTTAATTACCTGGCATTTCCATTCTGCAGCCGCCGTAATGCCTCCTACCCGAGGTACCTTGCAGCCTTCCCTCTGGGAGCCCCCAGTTATTGTGTGTTTAAATCGAGCTGGTGGAAACAGTTTCAGAAAACTGCTTTACTCACTGGCAGATGGTGGTTCATCAAAATGGTCCTCTCTGGAGAGTGTCTATTGTTTCAAAATTATTTCTTGTGTCTTCCCGCAGAGCAAGGCTGCAGGAGAGGTTATGGCACCTGACCAGGACCGTCACCACAGGCTGCTGCGTTGTTGCCTCGGTTGTGGCACAAGGACTGGGGTTCATCGTAGAATGGTAAGGAGTTGAGATTTTTATCCTCTGTTGATCTTTTCTGCACCTTGGCAGAGATACTGCTTTTCCTATGCAGGTGTGACCTCTGTGTCTCATCCCAAGACATTTCTGGATGTTCCTAGAAGGCACGTGCCCATCCCTTGTCACAGAAGGCAGGGGACATACATCAGTTTAGGGCCACCTGGGACAGCCTGTGCCGAGAAGGTGGCTGGACAGTCTTTGCTAAAGCAAGGAAGGAATACGTTGCTGAGCACACTGCAGCAGGACAGCTGAGCAGGGAACGAGCTCAGGCACGCGTTGCACAGCTCCAGAATGTGTCCCACCAGTGTCCTGAGGGCTGGGTAGCATCACCCACCCCGGTGCTGGGGCCTGCTGGCTGGGACACCCGGGTGACATTGGCTGGGGAAGGTGGGCAGAAACACAGTGATTTTTCCACCGTTAGCACACTTATCTCTTAGACTAAAAACTGCTTAACTCTTGGGTGAAAAGGTAGCTGACAGCTTGTTTCTGCGGCGTGCAGCGAGGGGCTGCTGACCCGTTCTGGGCACGTGCTGAGCGAAGGAACCCCTCTTACCCAACCTCAGCCTCGTATCACCGGGCAGACAGCTGGTGAGATGTTACCTTCTCCTCGCTCCTTTGCTCCCTGTTGCTGCTTTTGGGTTGTGCTCCTGGGGGACAGATGAAGGCTGGGTTGGGCCCAAAAGCAGCGTCCCGGCATCCTCATCCCCTGGGCTGTGTGTGCAGCCCTGGCAGCGCAGTGCCAAGGGCTGTGCTGCAGATGTCCTCTGCATTTACCTCTGGCATTGCTGCCCTGGGGATTGCATGGTAAGTGGGAGGAGATCTGCTGTTTCCTTTTAATGCTGTTGAAGACATCCCATGTTAAATATTATTCCTTATTCAAAAAAAATCACCCATGTGTAGACTACAAGTTGTATTCCTTCTTCCACAAAGAAGCTGAAAATGACCTGACTGTTATTTTCAGAGATGAGTATTAGAAATATCCAGAAATTTTATTTAAATATCGCAGTTATCCATATGTATTCTGAAATCCTGTTTAAAATATGTGACCCAAACAGCAGTGGTGAGTGGCAGCTCCCATGTATAGTTAAATCTGCTCCTGTGTGGTGGTAGTCTATTGGTTTTTGTCTGGGGGAAATTAGATATTTTAATGCAAATGTAAATGGACCCCCATGTCTGATTTTGTGTAGCTTGGCTACCATTTATTTAAAACGTCCTTTATTCACTTGCCTCTTTTTTGTCTGCAAAATGTAAAACCAGCACTGTGTGCAGGCTACTCCTTGCAATGCCTCCGTGTGGTGGTTTTACCCTGCTGGGCAGCTGCACTCCACCACAGCCACTCTCACTGCCCCTCCTCAAAAGAAGAGGGGGCAGCGGCAGGGGCAGCTGGAGGATGCGAGAGCACCACAGTCGGCGCTCCGCTTATTAATTGCATTTCCTGGGTGAAGTTGATCAGTGCCACTAAGTGCAGCTAGCCTGATTGTACATCTGGAAAATCACATTGTGTCTGTACAGGCCCTCCCCTGGCCCAGCTGTGCTGTATGGCACAGCACTGTTCTGGAAGCACAGAAACCATCTGCATCTCGAAGCAGAGCTTCGTGCATTTGTGTGCTGCAGTAAGCACCTGTGGCTTCAAAATGCAGGTGGAAGGGAATGCTACCGTTTTAGAGTGATGGTTTTATGTATTCCAAGGAGCAGTAAAGTTTCTGTATTTCCCAAACAGCTGCTCGCAGTGCAGTGCGGCTGGTTCAGAGAGGTTAGGTGTGAGTGCCTGTCGTATACAGTACGTACGGCTGTCCTGTGGTGTCCTGGCTGCTCGTGCTTCCTCCTGTTGAGTGGGAGCTGCTCAATGGATTTTTTCCCCCTCCCATCTGAACGTGCAGCCACCTCAGCTCTCCATCCCCATCGCTGTGCCCCTGCAGGTGGGCTATAGTACGTAGAGTTTCTTGACATTAGTGTTGGATGAACTTAGCAGTTTGTGCCACCCTGATTTGCCTCATCAGGGCATACTGGGCTGCAGCTTGGCCAGGTGAATGTCGGAGCCTTTCCCTGGCAGGTGTATTTGTGTATTGAGGTTCCTCTGCGGTCCTTCTGGGATTATTGGCCTGGAACTGGTGCCAGTATCTTCTCAAATACTAACAGCTGCTGAGATGCTTCCAAGCTGTAACATGGTGTGGGACGATCTTGTTAAACTTCGAGGCATTAATCTCTGAAGACAGTATCCCAAAAGGAACCAGTGTGCCAGAGTAGCTGGCATGATTTTGAGAGAGAGTTTCTCTGTTCACTTCACTTGGACTGAGAAAATGCACTTGCAGGTTCTCATTTCCACAGGTGACACAGTTGGCGTTGTTCGCTTCTGAGGCAGTCGTTCACTGTGGTGAAGCCCCAGTTTTGTGCTTGGGCTGAGCACAAAAGGCTGAACTGAGATTTTCAGTGGGTTTGGCCTCCTCACGCATCTTGGAGTAGTGATGCCCCTTGGAAATGGGACGCTCATCAGGGGATAAAATGTCCATCCAACTTCCTGAGAGCAGTAATGGAATCTGTCCAGGTGTGATGCAGGACGGTGTCAGTCCTGTGTCTGCTGACGTGAGGCTGACCTGAAGTGCCCAGCTCTGGTCACAACTACTTTAAAGCTCCACGACCAGCTCTGAGAACGAGTGGCTCCTGGCTTTGCGAGAGCCCCTGCAGGCTGGCAGCGCTGTGCGTTCTGAAGAGACTGGGCAGAAGAGTCTCTCTGCACCAGAAAACCTGTTTCCAGCCTCTGCAGAAGGAAAAGTCAGAGCAAAGGAATATCGGAGAACTCGTACCTGTGACAGTCTCAGTTCAAATGACTCTGCCCTTTGGTGCTTGCATGGGTCGGTTTCTCCTTGCAGCAGCCGTCCTGTGCTGAATTGTCCCAGCACGGGCGCGCACGTCCAGCTGCAGAGAAGCTTCCCAGCAGCCACAAAGAAAACCAGCACCCAGAAAGGGCCTGGGACGGGACTTTTTGTTTATTTTCCCTTCCCTCTCCTACTTGTGCTTCTGTCTGGCTGAGGGCTGCGCTGCAGGTGGCACTCGTGGTCCTCCGACAGCAGCGCTCAGCCGTCCTGGCACGGCCCGCGCTGGCCTGGCCGGCTCAGGACCCTTGGCACTGGCAGCCCAGGCCCAGGCGCGGCCGAATGCCGGGGCTGCAGCACCGCTGCTTCGCTTTCCAGCTTTGAAGGCTTTTCTTCGTGTTTTCCTTCTTTGGAAATGCTCCAGCACGAACAGCNTTTAAAATGAACGCGGAGCGCTCCTTAGCACGGCGTGTGGGAGAGCCGCGCTCCTTCCTGTGAGGAACCGGCTGGAGATTGCCACAGAAGCTGCGGAGGCCTGGCCAGGCCGCGCCGCCCGCTGCAGCGCGCCCACCCTGCCCCTGCGGCGGGGGCTTGGGGCCTTCCCTGTGCCCGCAGCGCGCATCCTGCAAGCCGGCTAGCTCTTCAGTGGGCACTGGCGTTTTGCACGTGGCCCCAGTGAGCTGTTGTCACTAAACAAGCTGGTGGGTTGTCCTTCCCTCCTGCTGTCCCCAGCTGCACCCTAACCGTGCTGTCCCTGTGACGCTGAGCCTGTGGCTCTTTCTTCCCCACCATGGCTTCAGCACGGGCTCGGGGAGCTGCTTTTTGCTGTTGCTGGGCTGTCCCCTTGTGCACTGTGGAGGTAGGGAGAATCTCTCCAGAGAAGGGGTGCCTGCTCCGGCATGGAGGTTCTGCTTCTGTCCTCCTCGCCGCTCCTCTGTTGGAAGAGCTGGATGTGCAAATTCGCTCTGTCCTGGCAAACAGGCCCTCCTTTGCCTTTGGTGCCTCGCTTCTCCCTGCATCTCTCCACGTAGCCTGATCTGTGCCTTTTGGGAAGGAGCTTGTCCTTCTGGGAAGAAAGAGAAATACGACTTTCTCTTCCTGTTCATCCCCCAGCCCTTCCTGCTGCTCCCAGGCCCGGCGCCTTGCAGAGCACAGCAGCGGTAAGGGGATGCCTCTGCTGGGGGCTGCATGGGAGAGGTGGGTAAGACGGGGATAGGGAGACCAGCATGAGTCCATCTGAGCCTGATGCGTTCGTGTGGCTGGGCACCTGGGGTGCCCTGGGGCTGCTTCCGTTGTATTAATGCCAATGAAACTCCCCCACGCCACGAGCTCTTGTCCTCAGGCCCTTGTCCTGGAGTGCTCCTAAGCCTGGCATGTCCTTGGATAGCTTGCATGGCATAGAGGGATGATGGACAGGAAGAACTGGAAGTGAAGCAGTGGCTGGTGGCTCAGCCAAGGGCAGTGTGAGGACCCTCTCTTGAACTCAGTTCCACAATAGCCACAGGACTTGCTGAAAGGGCTGAAAGTCGACCAGTCCTGACCTGGAGTTGGACACAGCCATTGAAAGCTGAAGGCGTGAGTTCCCCCTTGATGATGCAGTGCAATGATGAAAGTCATTCGTGAAGGTGGGGTGCGTTTATTTCTAGGGGGGCATTTACCCAAGCAAGAGCTCTCCTGATGACCTCTCAGGCCATGACCAACTGAGCAAGACAGCAGGCTCCTGATACTGAGTGCACAGGGCATGTTATGTTCCATCCCATTGCAAGTGCTGGCCAGCTTCTAATGCTTTGGGTTCAGATGAAAAGAAAGCGAAGAAATTATTCATTAAAGGAAAAAGAAAGTTGTCCGAGGCCCCTTCCGGCAGCATGCAGAAGCCCTGAAGCATTGGATTAATGCAACATCGAACACAGACATAACAATTAAGGCACCTTCCAACCTTTACTAGCTTCCTGAATGTGTTGGACTCCTTAAGACTTGTGACCCAAGCTTCCATTTCTTGCTCCAGCATTCCCGCTGTCTGGTTGCGGAGCTGTGAGTGAGAGCTTGCCGACCTGTCTCCCGGCGGTTTGATTCCCACTGTTTAGAAGCACAGAGCTCCCTTCCTGTGAGGCCTGGGGGCTTTCTTGTCATTTGCAGTCTAAATTAATTCATAACTAATTTATATCCAAACGAGGTTTGTCCCAGTATTATACTTCTCTTCCTGGTATGTGCTCCCTCACTCTGACTTCATCCGCAGAAATGCATTACATTTTTGCCCAACCATTTCATTAGACAACACAAGTCAAAGTGGGATAATCTTTCCTTAAACAGCTTTTCCACTCTTTCCTACCCAGCGCACAGTGGACAGAGAGCCCTCAGTAACATGCAGGGGATCCTTCGGTACAGACGGACGCCTCTGGCCGGTCCAAATGGCTGGAGCCCGTCTCCCTCGGAAGGAGCCTGCGGTGCTGGTGACCTGCTGGACCGGCACAGACTGCCCAGGCTGCACTGGTGGAGCTGGTGGGTGTCTCCTCGCGTGCAGCCCGAATTACCTGTCTGCCCCCAGCCCAAATGCTTCTCCTGCGGCAGAATTAATTAACCACGCTGTGGCCTGAGGAGCTAAATTGCTGACAACAGCCCCATTTAAGAAATGCTCCAGTGGCAGCAAACAAACAAGTGGGTAATGTGGCAGTACCGCTTCAGCTTCAGAAGGTTTATAGCAACCAGACATTATTTTTCTCTGTTAATCTGAATATAGAACTAATCATAGTTTTATTGTGCTCTAATGGAAGAAACTGTCTTAACTAAGGCCCTTCTTGTTACCACGCTGTTAGACCTTGGGCTATAAACCAATGAACCATCCCTTCATTAATTGTGCTAACAACCGGTGCTGAGATGATGATTGCGCCTATAAACGTATTCCAGCTTGTTCAGAGCAGCAGCCGAGCAGGACAGCGGCAGCGGTGTGTTTGAACACTTCTGCTTGGACTGGGGGAGAAAAATCAGTTATTCTTCCTGGCACCTCTCATCATTGCCATAACTTCCAGTCATCAGCATTCAGGATGTTCTCCTGGCGTGTGATTTATAGTGCTGTTTTAGAGAGCGGGAACAGACTTGGCAGGCGTTATTCTTGGGGACATCTAGTGCCATATTAATAAATTCTAGGAGCCAGGGCAGCAAAGAAAACAAAATCACGTTATGTTTGTGTAAAATTACTGGGCTGCATGATTGTCTCTGTGGCTGCTGGCACCTGTAAGTGCCATAGGAAGGTGCAGAAAATGTGCTCAGCGGGCTGCTGAGGGAGCTCAGACCTTGATCCTGGGCACCAGAGCAGCCCTCCTTGGTAGCACAGCGCTTTTCTTCCAGGTGGATGATGTCCACCCCTGCCTCAAAATGCTCGTAGTCACATGCAAAGGCCCCAGCAAGGATTTGATGGGGCTGCCTTTTCTTTGTAAAATGAAAATTGCCACTTTGAGGAAACAACTGCCCGAGTTTAGTCCCTCGGGAGACAAGTGGCTGTGAGGAATGGGCCATTTAAGTAGTTTATTCTTCAGTCTCAGTTGAAGCATGTTCTGGGAGAAGTTCATCACCTTACCGTCTGCAAGAGGACAATCTGCACATGGAGCTTTCAGCTGTGGCTGTGCAATGCCGTGCAGCGTTAGCAGAGTGGTTCTCCTCCTGCCCTGGAGCCCAGAGAGAGATGGGACCGAGGGCTTCGGACCCTCTCTGAGCCCGGCCGGCGGATTTCTCATCAGCCTGGCTGTGATCCCGTGATGTGGGTTCTCACCTGTCAGTGGTAGGTGGGCAGTAACTGAAAGCAAAGATTATTAGGTGTTTGTGTCTGAAAGGATAATAACAATATTGACACATCTAATCATAAGTGGCAGCAAAGCCTGGTTTAACTGAGCTCTCTTGCTGTCCACTCTCTTTTCCTGCCATATTGGCTCTTGAAAGCATCTCCGACAGCTTGTTTTTCTCCCCAGCAATTAACCTTTCTGCACCCATCTCAGTGCAAACAAGCTCTGTTTCGGTGCTTGAATTTCAGTTGTGTTAAAGGATTTGAATCCAAAGTTCAGACCTGTGAAGAGAGGGTTCCTCGGGAGGTCAGGTTTGAGAGTTTGGATCCAAATTCCAAATTCAGATTCATCTGGGAACGTGTAAAGCCAAACATCTGTCCCCAGTCTCCAGAGCAAGGACAAATGTATTCCAAAGGCAGCAGCAAACACTGTAAAGGCAGCACGCCCTCCAAGGCAGGGAGCCGGGAGCTGCCACAGCATCATAAATCTCCTTGGGCTGCAGCATTATAGCTGGTATTAGCCGTGCAGAGGAACAGCCTGTGCTCTTCTTTATCCACTCCAGCCCACTGATCGTGTGCACAGTGCCCTGTGGTGACGTTTATGTTCCGTGTGTCCATGAAAGTCAAGTAAACAAGATTTTTATGGTGCCAGAATTAATGTATCAGCAGCGATATTGTTGTACTTAGCAACAATTATAAAATTTAGCATCTTCCTCAGCCTTAGCAGGGTTAGTGTATGTTCATATCTGAGGAAAACAGGTCTGACAGGAAGACAAAGAAGAAAACGCATGATTTGGGCTTGAAGAGTTAGCAAAGGGTAAATACAGTGTTAACAGGGCACTCCTGAGTGTGCAGAATGGATGCAAGGTCTCATATAAACACGTCAGCTTTTGTAAGATGTTCTGGGTGATGGTGATGGTGGTCTTTCGTGGGTCTCACGAGTGTATTCCTCTACAGTATGCAGTGCTATGTGGGGAAGGAAATAATGTGGCAGAAGCATATAGGAACCCAAATTTCAGGCTGCACCCACCGCCCTCTGGCCCACCTGAGCTGGGTCCTGCACAGTAGCATTGAAATATCATTGCACAAAGACATTGCAAGTGGCGATGGGCTGCAGTCAGCGACACACTGAGTGGTGAGCCGTTCCTGTGCCAGGACTGGGATTTCTAACCACGTGCCACATGCCTGGGGAAATGCATTTCTGCAAAACTGCATGTGAATGTGCTTTAAAACACAGGATTTGCCATACATGGAATGAAATTACATATGCACAAAGTAAAATTCGGGTAAATGTGAATTTTAAGAATGAGCTATGTTTTTCTGCATGACTTTTCTCCCCAGACAAGTATTTTCCTCAATCTGACCACTTGCAGATTTTGACCGAGGAGCCGTTTCCCGCAGCCCTGCGACGCTCCCGGTGCCGGCCTGGCCCCGTGACAGCCCAGCCGCCCCGGGGAGCTCAGCGGGGCGCTTCCCTGCGCTGGGGAGGCCAGCAGGACCCTGCCTGGGGGTCAGGCTCCTATCAGGGGGAGTGCACGGCGGGGGCTGGAGGCTGCTGAGCCAAGGGGTAGGAAACCCCTTGGTAGCTTCTAATCGTGGATCTGGTTTCTGCTCTCCCTTTGCTCCTCCCAGTCAAAATTATCTTGCAGCTGACCAAAGTCACAGAGATAATACTGAAACCAGAACCCACCAGATACCACATTTTTAGGAAGATGCCTAGATTAAATCTGATTTAATTTTCTAAGATTTGTTTTCGCAATGGACCCCACATTTCTGAATTCATCCTGTAGGCTGGAAGCCAGAATGCGTACTGAAAAGAAGCTGCACTATCTTACTCTTCTCTTGAAGGTCAGTAATACATTAGTAAGTGTGCTCTTCTGAAAATAGGCTTTAATTTTCCCCTTTCAACCTTTTGATTGGTTTGACATTTAAAAGGGTAGAAGGTAATTGGGAGGTTTATTATATATTTCTGTTAAGTACAAGATGAGAACATTTAAATACATTGGCTAGAAAGTGCACGCGAGAAAACAGACAGCTTGCTAGCGAAGGAGACAGCAACCTTTTTCCCTACCCCAAATGAAGAAAAGCTGTATATGATTGACAGTAAACTGTAGTCAACAAAGGAAAAACTGAATCATAATGTATGAAGATTTTTTTTCTCTGTTGACTGTAGTTTGCTGTCAATCACTTGCTGCTTCTTCTTATTTTAGGACAGGAAGAGATGATGGGCTTTCTTACTACATAATCTGTCCATCTCGCACAGTGTTTTTGTAACCCAAGGATTTTTTGTTTTGTTTTGATCTTGCACTTAAAAGAAACCAATGACAAATGCCTTCCTGTTATATCTGAAACTTCTGAATATCCATAAATTAATGAGAGTTTGAAAGAGAAATAGGAGAACCTAGATTTCATAATTCCTGTTTACATGTTTCAATAGTTTCATGTAATTGTATGAGTTAAAATTCAAGTTATGATTACAGCTGGATGAGAAAAATCTCTAAAGATCTTTCCTTGAACTTCAGGGAGTAAAGGAGCAGGAGTTTGAAACTTCCCCACCTGATCTGTATGGTGGGGAGGTCCCAGGTCACCAGAGAGTGGGGAGCAAGTAACTTGGCTTTGACATAGATACTTTAATTTTCAGGGTGCTGCTGGGTGTAAGCTAAATGGACAGTCTGCAGTGCCTTGGTATGAGAGTGAATGAGTTGCCAGTAGGTAATGGATCAGGATAAAAAAGTAGATTTTTAGTCAAGCTCATGATAACATGTTCCATTTTCTTGAACCTCTTGAACCACCTCTGTCCCTTGGCAACGTTGGTGGTTGCTCCTGTTCAAACACAGAGCACAAATGGCATCTGCAGCCAAACACAGGCTGGAGCAGCAGTCCCTACACTTTGCTGGGCCATCAGACACAGCGCCATGTAGATGAAATGCTCCTGACAGCGTCAAATTTTGTCCTCTCAGCTTGAAGAAGCCAAACACTGAAAGCAGCATCGGGTGGCTCTCGCTGACAGCTCATTGCCCATGGATCAGGACGTGGAGACGACTGAGAGAGAAAATACTTGTGACTGAAGAGGCTTGTCTTGATCTTCAGAAGTCTGTCAAAATCATCCCTGCTGGGAATTACCCTGGTGTCTCTGCGTCTAAAGGCAAGAACCTTTAGAGGTAGAGCTGAAGCACCCGTGCTGGTGGCTCGGAGCCTGTGGCAGCTGCGCTCAGGTAGCCCCAGCTCCAAGGAGAGACGTTGGTTGTGACGTGTGAGGCTCTGGAAGGGTCGCTTAGTTGGGTGCTTCAAATTAGCGTTCCTGAAACTGCAAATGTGTGAACAGCAACTCTGTTATCTCTGTCACGGTGTTGAACGTTCACTCTGACAGGTAGCCCCAGATTAAAAGCCTCAGAGGATCACCTCTGAGCTTTGGTGGGGACAAAATCTGGATTTCTACTTAATGGCAGCTCATTGCTAGGACATCTAACTGTCCTCCTTTCTCTTAGGACACCTTCTGTTAAGCTTACAAAGATCAGCTGGAGCTGTCTTGCTTATTATTGAGTCAGATATTAATGGGCCTGCAGCAGTGGTGACAGTGCAAGGCCACTCAGATGGCTGTGAATTGTAACGTGGTTTATCAGCCCCCCCGTGAACTGCTTCCAGCTGTCCTCTCCTGGGGCATCCTTGCTCCGCATGGAGTCCCTGTGGCCAGCGCTTAGGGCAGGGCGGGTCTGGCCAGCTGCAGGGCTGAGTGGAGCGGTCTGGGCCCCTGCAACAGGGACCGGGTTCCCTCGCGGGTGGCAAACCCCAGGGACGGGGAAGGCCTGCGCTGGGGGTGCGGGGAGCTGCGGGGGAGCCTGGGGCCCCTCGCCAGCAGGTTGTCACTGCCGGGGTTTTGCCGGTCTGGGAGAGACTGTGGGGAAGGGGGGAGGATTTCTTGACACTCGAGTAGAAAATGGCTGTTTCTTAAATGCTTTTTAATGTAAACTCTGTTCAGTTTTGGATCAGTCATTTTTCTCACCAGGTTCCTGTCTCCTTTTCTATCCTGCAGCACTGTCCTGCAAAACTCCCTCAGGGCCGCTCCTGGAGCCCCTCGGCTGGCTCTTACAGTGCCGTTTGCAGGTCAGAGCGATTGCGCTTTTAAGGCCCTTTGGCAAGCCCCTTGCAGTGGTCGTGCTTCTACGGAGCTGTTGCAAGCCAGCAGAGTGATCTCATGTCAGTGCTGTTCTTTGCTCCTTCTGACATCGGTGCTTGGAGGTAGTGCTCTTTCAAGCATTGACCTTCACTGCTGGAGCTGGAGCTCTAAGCCTGCCAGGCCTTTCCTCGCGGATGCCACGAGCTATTCCAGCTGTGTCCTGAGCGCCCGTCTGCCCCTCCCGAATGCCCGAGTGCTGTGGCTCGTTGCTTGCCGGCTGCCGAGCAGAGCGTGGTGATGGCAGCCACGCTGCTCGAGGCCGCAGCCCTATCCTGTGGAGCTGTTCTTGGCAGTGGGATGATGCTCGTTAGCTTCATCTTGATTATCTTGAAGTTTGGCTTCTCTGATACAGCTCCTTGACTCTAAAGGAACCACTTTCCCTTGCATGCTTGTCAGAGTGCTCCAGGTCTCACAGACCCATCCTTCATTGTCCTCTTGTATCCATCCATCCACCGCGCCTGCCATCGCTCTGACAATACACAGGGCAATAAAAGTAAGTAATGGCATGAGTCATGAATTAGCAATATTAAATAGCAATGAATTGTGAAATGCTCTGTACAGCTTTATAAACATAAAGCACGTTCCTCGCTCGCTGTGTGACTTCTGCTTGGTGCAGCCTGTCATACTTGTTCACGGGCGTTAGCCTCATTCCAGAGGTATCCCATAGGAGCAGGAGGGTGAGACGCTGCTCCCGGTTCCCTTTCTGCGGGGACAATGCCCAGGTGATGCCGAAGGAAGCAGTGAGATCCGCACGCCCGCGCTGCTGCTGAGCTGCAGGCCGGCGCTGTCGGTAGCTGCTCCCCTTCCCCGACCGCTGAGCTCAGCCCGCGTCTTGGTGGTGCTGACCTCGCTGAAGGTGGCTGGGGGACTTCCCGGCTTTCACTGACGGTTGCAGCCCGCAGTGATACGGTCTGGCTGGTGTGACAGCTTTCATCTCTGCGTGAGGGCAGAGCACATAAATTAAAAGGAAAATGGCCAGCACGTGCCTTGGAATGGTCTCTGCTTTGCTGGGGAAAGAGGTGCTAAATTACAGCTTGAAATGTTTGATGCCAACTCCAGGTGCCGAGGGCTCCATTTTAAAAAATTGTTGCAAGTGACAGCGAATTGTTAGGGTTGTGCCAGCAAGCCTGGCTTGGTGCTCGCTTGCCTGTTCCCGCAGCCCCGGTGAAAACTCCGTGCCAGAGCCTGGGCTGCCCGGGCTGACGTGCCCCGCCGTGGTGGTGGCAGGATCCCAGCCACCTGGGGGGAGGCCAGCTGTGCCTTCTGCTGCTGGAGGGGGCAGCCGAGAGAAACGGGCAGGGAAGGGAGGCAGCAGGAAAAGCAAGAATGCCTGCCTGTATAAAATGTGGGGGTTAGAGCAGGCTGTGAAGCAGTTTCCCTCTAGAAACAAAAGCGCTGACCCCGTGGTGAGGTGTGTGAGGACCTACGGCACCTCCCACCTGGGTGCTTCAGCCGTGTTGAACGACTGTGCCCTCGTGTACCGGGCTTGTGTCTCTGTGAGCTGGAGCACAGAGCCTCTGTTCCCAGGGGAGAACCTTGAATCCCGACCTAGGGGAAAACAGTAAATTTATGTGTTTCTTCAGGATCTGGGAAATTCTTAAAAAAAATAAGTGCTGCTGGAGCAGATAATTTCTGATGTGGTCCGAGATGGCTTTACTTGCAAATATATAATCCACAGTCAGGAATAGAGTCTCGCTTGGTAAACCCTTTCACCTTCCCTCCTTTGCTAGTCTTCCACCTGGCAAGTGCTTTCAGATGAAAAGAAAAACAGAGCTGTGAATCAAGGCCCAAGCAAACATTGCTCATTATTGATTGTATAAAGTTATAGCACATATTTCAGCAGCTTTTTTTTTTTTTTTGAAAGTTGTTATGATAGATCTTTTACTGACCAAAAAGATTTTATCAAATGCAGAGTCTGTCAGAAAGCTCCAAGTCCTGCTTAATGCAGTCGGTGCTCCCTGGTACCTCTGACACCTCTTCCTCGAGTGGTTTCCTTTATTTCTGAAAAAGAATTTCCCCAAATCGAGTGGAAAAAAAATCTTAATAGTGTCTCCAGCGTGCTGCATTTTTCAGTTCCTAATGGGTTGGGTTTGCAGGAGAGCCGTGAGCCAGTCCTGCCCGGCACGCTCTCCTGCACGCTGCATTCATATCATGCAGCGTGAGGTGCGGGGGTAATTAGCCACCCAGGCTTCCTGGGTAACGAGGGGAATTTTTAAAGTTAACCCGTGCTCCCAGAAGAGTCTGGAAGTGCAAACAGAGCATCCTTGCCACTAAGCTCAGCCTGTATCTTAAATAAGTGATTTTGTGTATAACGGTGGGATTTGCAGGTAGTCGAGTACTGCAAAATGAGGTGTGACTGTTTGCTCGATTCCAAATTGACCTATAACTTGACCTTGTCTGCAGCATCTTTTATTCATTGCTGTTGTATTCTGGAATGGCAGCGGAGGTACCGCTGGAAAGGTCTCGGAAGTGGTTGGTTACTCGCAGAGCTGCGCAGTGAGGCTGGGATGTGAAAGACAGCTTCAACTCCCAGCTGCTCAGGTGCAAGCTCCGTCTTTGTGTGATACTTAGCTCTGTGACTTTATGTCTTGTTTGTCGACCAATTTTTTTAAAAAAGATTGTTTTTGCTATGTGTACAGGGTGACATATTAATGCTAGCTTACTGGTGAGTCTTGCTTGTAAAGGAATCTGTGTTAGGAAAGGATCTGTGCTAGCTAGAAGTACTGGGAATTTAATTGTCATAGAAGGAAAATGGTTCTTTTGAAGTGAAGATTACAGGAGATGGCACCAGCAACTTCAAGTAATTGTTGGTTTGCTAGTATTCACCTTTAGAAGATGATTTGAGAGTTTCTGTCTTAATAAACAGGCATCTTCTGTGGCAAGAAATGTATAGGAAAGCTACTGCTATTATTCCACCTTTATAGTGTGGGTTATGACGAGAGAAGAGCGAAGAAATACTGGGCGATGACTTTACAGAAACTAATTCTGCAAGCCTAGGTTAGGTTGCAGGGGGATTTGTAAGAACGCCCTTTGCACCGTGCCTCTGTGTTCTCCCTGGCTTTGCGCCGCGGGCGGGTTGTGGTGCGGGCAGCAGGGCTGCTCCCCTGGGCCAGTGGGGACAGGTAAATTGGAAAAACCAGGAAGAACCGGGACTGCGTAAGGTGAAGTCTGTGGCCAGGCTTCTGTAGACTTCAGTGGGGCCAGGACCTGCCTGCTGTGGCAGCCGGCGGCTTTAGTTTAGTCGCGGGTAAGCTCCGCTCAGGCTGCAGAGAGGCAGATGCAGGTGCCTGGAGCCGTGACCGTGGTGGGGACGTTCCCTTCCTTGTGCGGGAGAATGCAAGCTCCGCTCTTGCCATGCCTTGCAGCCTGACCCGTCCGCAGCCTTCCCACCTGCCCCACGTCCCTGGCCATTGCTGGACCGCTGTCCTCTTCCCTCCCATTTGCCTTTTCATGGTACTTTAATGCTCATGGTGAGATCCCTCTCATCTTGCTCCGTCTTTACAGGGACTGCTTCTGTGGCAATGCCCATGGCAGACTGTCTGGTATAAGCCTGGAAGGACTAACCAGTTTGGGAAAAAATATCGGTGCCAGATTAGCAGGCAGCCTCCCCACAGTCCAGATAGTGCAGCAGAAATAGGGATCTTGATGGGATAACTTAGAGCATTTGTGTTAGGACTCGCTGTGCAACAGGAGCCTGGCTCTTTGCAGTAGCCGTCTGGTGAGCCAAGGGAACAAACCCCTCTCATCCAAACCGCAGCGGCATCCATCGGAAGGCAGATGCCGTGACTCCTTTCCTTCCCTTCTGTGAAAGCAAGCAGCAGTGTGCGCAAATCCCACTGATAGACAGGAAAACTTTCTTCTTCATTTTGACAAAACAGCCTACAGGAATGTTCAACTTTATTATTCCTGTCACTGGCTGCGGGCTCAGTAGAGGCCCCCTCTCTGAATTCCAGTATTACCAGCAAGGTAGGCTTCCCTGCCGCTTTGCACCAGTACGGCTGCTGGAAATCGCTTGCACTGCATCCCCCCAGTATTCCTGTAAAACCTCCGGCCTTGAATTCCGGGTGTTTGACAGCGGATGATTTCTCTGGGTCACTGGCTGGGCATGGCCGTGGCTGGGCCACGCGGGAGGGCTGTACGGCAGGACAGATTGCAGGATCGTGCAGCCAAGTAATTAGTGTCACCTTCTCACACTACCTGGAATTTTGCACCGCGTGCTGGTGGGCTGATAAAAACAGACAAAATGAATCAAACAGTGATTGGTTTCATATCTGCTCCCCGTGGAAACAAGGTTAATAAATTAAACATTGCAGTCTGTTAGATTTCTCTCTTACAGTACATTACTTATTGAAATCACTTACACAGGCAGACTAGGTCTTGGATTTTTGTGCATTTGCCAGCTTTTCACTCGCAAATATTGCAAGTGTCAGCTGCACACACCCAGGCTGTCACACCACGGAGTGATGGAGGCTGTGAGCCGCAGCCCCGCGGGGTGGCTGTGGGAGGAGGGTCCCGGAGGTGCTGCCAGGTCAGCCGTCCTGCATGGGCCTCGTCTCCTGCGTTGGCTCCAGCAGGCGTGCTGCTGGCACGCTCATCCCGATGTCCCCTTCCCGGAGGGCTCATCACCAAGTGGGGAGGTGGTTGCCCAGTTTTGTTGGGTTGCGAAGAGCAATCAGTTAATTCGGTTAATCACCTTGCTCCATGCATTTGGCACTCGTGTCATTTAAAATCATATGACAAAACAAGTGCTGCCTTCTCTTCTCTAATGTGTGCTCAGCATCCTACTGAGGACCCCTCTGTCTCCCATGGTAGTCCTCAGTGCTCTCTCAATTTAAAAGGATTGAAGGGGCACAAGGTCCTGTGTTAGGTCTTGGATCCAAAGCTGATTGAACTCGATGGGATTTTACATCGACTAGATTTTTTTTTTTAATTTCACCCCATGTGTGATACAAAGGGCCATTCTTGTGCTGCATCTGCCCATAAATATCCTCCAGAGCAGCGAGGAGTCCTGAGTTTTCTCCGTAGCAGTTAGAGTAAAATGGAAGAGCTCCCCTTTCAGGAATAGATTAATTCAATCTTACGCAATTCATAACTTTCCAGATAAATCCACTTCATCGCTGCAGTGCTTCCCTCATAGGATGCCATAAGCTCTCCCGATGGATTTGCTGATGGAGAAGTGCTTCCAAGCTCTGCAGAGACCGGGCTGACACCTGTGCTGGGGGTGACTGTTCGCATTAACGCAGCCCCTCCACGGACACACCTGGCTGATGGTGGTCCCACGGGACGCTTCGCTCCCCACTGAGCCAGGTATTATCTCAGAGTAGGAAACTACCTGGTCTTTTACACTTTTTTGTGCTAACACCTGCAGATGTCCGCTCCAGCCTTGCAGGAGAACTGCTCATGTCCTTTGCCCGAGGCCACGCGTCTGACAGGCCTGCGGCGGCAGCTTGGCGGGATCGCGCCTGCAGCTGCGCGGGGCTCCTGCGCTGGGCCCCGGGGCACGGCCTCGCCATCGGCCGCCTCCGAGCGCTTGCCACGGGGCCACCAGTCGGTGGTGCTGAGACGCCTCCTCAAGATAACCACCTGCAAAGCTTCCTGCAGCGCTCTGGTCCCCTGCTTTCGCACCTAATGGATCTTAGCACCCAGTAGCTGGCTCAGGTGGAATTTCTGTTATTACCATCCCAGACATAATGACAGCATTAATAATTTAGCTAATTTAGCAGACATTCAAAATTACTATTTTATTCTCATTATCATCTGAATAATATTGTCTTACTTTTTATTAATGCCAGTGAGCACGGTGAAGATTCAGATGACAGACATTTTTTGAATAAGTAAAGAGATGCAGAATGTGGAACATTTACCATTTTGTAGTTTTTGCAGTTGCTGTTTTTTTTCTTTGTTTGTTTAACAATAAAGCCAGTCCCATATCTCCTGGTGAAAGTCTGTAAAATGTCAGGGTTATTGGGATTTCTCTGGTGCAAACAGGGGAAGTTCGCAGACTCTGAGTTAGGCCCAGGCTCTCCATGTTGCCCGCAACTATGTGGTTTTTGTGTTAGCAGTTCAGACAAAGGTTATTGTGGAGCCAGTCAAGGTAATTTGAAGGCTCCTGGGCCCTCAATAAGATCTTTTTTTCCCTTAGTTTAATAGGAGAGAAACCTGAGAACCAGTCTGTTTTTGATACCGTGATGATTTGGCTTAACCCTTGTAGGCATGCACCATAAGGTGATATCAAAAGTGACATTTCTGGTTTGGGGTTCCAGCTAAAATAAAGGAAAGCCGATCCCATCACGCATCTGTTGTTGTGCCATGGTAATTGCTGTTTGCATCTGGGTGCATCGAAAGAGCCAAGTTCGCTGTGTGAACAAATTCAGCGACACAGTGTGCTCCATCCTGAGGCAGTCCAGGAGCGCTTTTTTGGTGCTTTTTGCCCAACTGGGGTTTTTTGGACCCTGTGGAGGGAAAGGGCTGCCTGCAGCGGGAGCTGGGAGGAAGTCTGGATGTAGCCCTGCCTCCTGTATGGTTGCTTGAGCAAGGTGGAGCTGGGTCAGGAAGGGAAGGCAGTGGTCTGCCTCTGCTTTATCACTGGAATGCTCAAGTACTCAAACCTCTGTCCTAAATCTCCTGTCAGAGTTCAAGTTCATCTGTGACTGGGAACGTGAAATCTTGCATTTCACAAAAGCCATGCACCCCCACTCTGTCCCCCCTGCTGCAGGCTCCTGAGGACACACAGGCTCCCCAGCGTGTGCCCAGCGTGGTCGCGTGGTGTCCCGCTGGGGCTGCAAGGAGCTCCAGCGGTGCAAAAGAAATGCCTGCGCCAGCGAAAGCTGTGCGCTCTACCTGTTTTCCTTTGAGTGTCCCTGAAAAAAGAAGCTCTCAAACTGAGCTGGGAACAGAAAAGGTCCAAGTAATCTTTAAGTGATAAGATGCAGCGGTGAGCATGGATGCCAGTTGGTTTACTTCTACTTAGCTGAAGTTGCAAAGGCTTGTGCCTAATTGTGAACGTGTCTGGCTTGCCCCTTGCTGCTTGCATCCTCTCTGATGCGCCACTGCTCAGCACGGGGCACGGGGAGGCTGTTTCAACAACCCTTGTCTTCCTGGTCCTGACCGACGAGGCCACCCCTCGTTCCAGCCACAGGGAAGGTTCAGGAGAGAGGTGACTGGCTCCTGTGGCAGTGGGGATGAGTGACTCGAGTAGATTGGTTTGTAGGTGCTGTATTGAATTGCAGTGAAACCAGAGAACTGCAAGAACTGCGTTGTGAAGCTGTTAATTCTTGGCAGGTGCTGCTCCCGTAGTCACACGCCCATTGGAGCGTCATTGCGCTGTTGACGGCTTCAAGTCAGTTTGCGACAGGACGGCATGGAGTCAGCTTCCCGATTTTTCACGGCTAACCAGGCAAGTGGTGCACCTCTCTAACCAAAAGAGAAATTCGTACTCTAGCATGTTCTCTGAACAGATTTGATTGAATGCAAAACTCCAAAGACTGAAGTGACCAAAAGTCCTCATGTATCATCCCTGAAAGTGCAGGGGGCCCCATGACACCCAGCAGCTCCCTTGCTCTGCTTTGTTTGGGGTGAAAAACTCTCAAAGGGGTTGTAACAGTGCTGTAAGAGTAGTAGCCAGGCATCCTTCACCTGTTACCCAGGGTGTGTGATTGGTCTGGACACACGGCAGGGAGGATTGTGGATACCTGTGCACTCTCTGGACTTGTCAATTGTGTAGCTTCCTAATGCACAGAGTCCAGGGAGCAGATTCCAGGGCTCTCCAGCACGGTAGAATACCCTCATATCATGCAGCAAACTCCTCCTTCCTCTTGTGGCCTCTCCTTTTCCCATGACTTGCTGCATGGGGCACAGTAGTTTGGATGTTGTGCTCAATATCTTGTGTTATCCAGTTCTTGGTGTCTGAATGTTTCCAAATCCTATGTTACTTCTGGCCCTTTGTGCTAGTGATAGGTTCTTTAAGGGTACTCTGGCAACCTTGACTCATTTAGACCATCACCCAAGAGAATTTGATAGCCCAAACTGGCGATGCTGATGGATTAAAGCAAGTAACGGTATGTGCTTTGAGTATCTCAGTGTCACAGCTTTCTTGCGGCAAGGGTCTTCATGCTCACACAATTCCAAACGCAAGCACAGCCAGATTTATTTACATAACCCAGATGACACAGTGAAATGTCTCTCTTCACAACCAATTTGTTTTGGAGTTTATTTTGTTACTTGGTTTTCAGTGGTGCATCAGAAGCTCATTTTTAACCTGTTTCTGTTGTATCCTTCCTTGCTGCAGCATCTCAGCTGTGCTGGTGTGTTATTTTCAGTTGTACCTGTCTTGTGCAGGCAGCAAATTCTGCTGTCATGGGCTGGGTTTGTTCCACAACAGTGGCCATTTTACACTTCTAATAGCTGTAGAAATGCTCATGAAATCCCTTCCAGGAGTCATGATCTGCAAATGCTCGTTGGGAGGCCAAAACGTAAACCCTGGAGCAGGACAGTGAGGCTGGAAGTCTCTGGGCAGACCTGCCTCCATGAGTCTGGGCTTTGCTTCCTCACCCTTCTGGGGTGAGGCTTCAAAGCTTCACAGCTCCATAATCAGCTTTGGTTTGGGGGAGTGGGGAAAATGGAAGGGGACTGGGGCTGGATAGGAGGGAGGGAGGGTGCCCTTCTTCCTGCCTTGTGCTGTGAAGGCTGCAGTGCTGGCTGTGAATTATATTGTTTTCTTCCTCATTAAAAAGGCTGCGTGGTGGCATTGCTACTGCTCGCTGTTAGTAAGTCTTTACCGCTCAGGAAGCTCAGTGATGGATGAGGACCCCGCTGCTCCAGTTCTGTACAAATAAGGAAAACTGACGATCCATTTTGGGGAAGGTTTTCAGTCTCAGTGTAAAATCACAAACAGGCTGGAGGAGGAAGAGAATGAGATGAAAGAGCGGTGCTCTGCACTGCAGTAGGACTCTGTTCTTGGGTACAGAGGGTGGTACAGGGTCAGTTTTTCCATGAATGAGAGCTAACCTGCAGTGTGACCTCTGGCACATCACTCCAGGGCCTGGCTTGCTCTCCCATGTCCCAGCCCTAAGAAACCAGACCCATCAACCTCAGATCCGCCATCCTCGCCCCGCTGCAAGAGCCATGTCACTGGGTGGGAGGATCTCCAAGGACATAACTTGTCTTTTCTGGTGTTTCTCAGCTGGCAAGGGACAGTACTGATGCATGTGGCTTTCCAAATCTGGCTCCGTGCTGTGCAGGGGGGCCTCGGGAAGCAGCGGTGCCGGGGCTGTGCTCGGGTGCGCTCCGGGGCAGGGACGTCCGGAGGCAGCGTGCGTCCCGCCGCGCTGCGCAGCGGCCGTGGTGCGGGTGCCCTCGCCCTGCGCCCGGGGATGACAGCACTAAGCCGCTCAGGCTGCTGGGGGTGCCTGCGCTCAACGTTCCTTTGGCTGACGAAATGAAGAGCAGGTGCACACCAAAGGGTTAACTCATGAATCTGCTGCTGGTAGGAACGCTTTAAATGAAGGGAAATAATTTATACCGGGAAACCGATGTCCTCTTATCTTACGCTGAGAATACTTCTCTTTTCTTTCTTGCCTTTGAGTACCTACAGAACCAGCTTTGCAGTTAGTACTCTTGTACAATCTTTTTTGATCTGTGATGTGAGTTAATATTAATACATGTGGATTTGGCATTTTGCTTTTAAAATCATTGTACATCCAAAAGGTTAGTTGTTGCTTCTGTCTGTGATTTCAGCGACTGATTTAAAAATTCATTGCGTAGAATTGCCTGGAAAGAGGCATGCCTAACTAACTATGCATCTTCAGAGACTTCAAAGAACATTGCTCTCTTTAATGGAGGAACGCTAACTTTCTTCTGACCCTTGTGGCTTTGTCACTGGTTTAGGGCTTTATTATTGAAAAATAAATATATTCCGTCTCTTCACTAGAAAGGTTTCACTTGCTTTCCTGGGAAGTTTTCCCTCTTAACATGTCTTTGTGAGGAATTTGACAGCTGAAGATTTTTTGGAAGCAGATTTAAAACCTAGTGCTCCCTTGCTGGGAATAACCTCCTGAAGTGCTGGAAACAGGAGGAGGTGGAATTAATAATTAATTCCCTTCCCTCCTGCCCTTTCCAGGTGAGGTGAGGCGAGGGAGCCGGAGCCACCTTGGATTAGTCTTTGTATCAGTTCTTTGGCACCAAAGTGAAACTCAGGATAGCTTTCACCATTTTGTTCAGTGTTAATTGGTTTCTGGTCTACCATAGGAAGCGAAGGGAATGGATTAAACCCTGGAAAATGGCTGGCAACCAATCCTCCCCCTTGGAGGAGAACAGCGCAGAACAACGGTGTCATCTGCTCGGCCCTCGCTGTGAGCGCTGCGGCTCCGCGCTTGCTTTCCACCCCGAGGGTGGGAGGATGTGGCAATCAACCTTCTTGGTTTTGCCAGAAAAAGTGCTTCCTACAGTTCTGGGTGGCTAGCGTGCTCGATTTTTGAGACTTGTGTTCATCTAAATCAAGGTAACGCTTTTGAAAACGCGATTTTGCTGTTTTCTGTGCTGTTCAGCACCAGCTCTAATTAGGGGAAGAGTTTTAAATGGCTCAGAGAAGTGCTTGCAGCTTCTCTCCGGAGGTGGGCTCCTTCTCTCCTCTCAGCTGAGGGCCTGATTTCAGATTTCTTCTGGAGGGTGAGGCCCGGGAGCCCTTCATGCGGCGAAGCGAAACCTCTGCAACCGAACCGGGCGCAGCAGCGCCGGGGCAGTGCTGCCGAGCTGGGCCGTGCCTCCTGCCCCGGGGGTGGCCGGCAGCAGCACGAGCTGCCCCCTGCTCCCCCGGCACAGCGGACCCCGCGCTGCCGTCCGCCCGGCTGCGCCCTCTGGAGAGTGCCGCGTATTTAGGAAAAACAGGGTTTGACCTAGCGGAAGGCTTACGGAGGTGATGGTGTGAGCAGCCAGACTGGCTGCCAAAGGCATGTGGGACAAAGAACGCCGCGGGGCTGCAGCGCTGCCGGGGGAGGGTGCCCCGGGCTGCTGGGCCCTGGGCTCGGCGGCGTGGTGCTTGCCTGGCCTCTCGCCGGGCTCCCACCTCACGTCCTGGCCAGCCGCCTCTGCCCAGTGCAATTTCCCCACCCGCTTTGGTGCAGTAGGACAGAAGGAGAATGTCTGCATTCCTTCTAAACACAAACAGCAAAAATAACCCAGCTGCAAAGGTACAGCTCCTGCACAGGTGTCAGGGTACAAGGTGCTGCTGCACGTTCACATGGCAGGCGGATAAACACATCGAATCTGCAAATTCCCAGGTTGCCCGCCAATGATATGGGAAGAATTTACGGAAACAGCTCTGTCTGCTGGCAAAATGTGTATTGCTCAAAGGGGAGGGGTTCTGGTTTTCATTTGAGGCTGTGTTTAAGAAGGGAAGAGCTAACTTTGGACAGCTTGCTCCATGCAGGACCTACAGAAAAGCAGGCACTATCGTTTTGCTCTGGGTGAGCAGATGTCGCTGCAGTTCCCGTCTCCACCAGCCCTCAAAGCAGAGGTGCTGCTTGGAGCATCTGCTCGGAGCCCTTTGTTGCCGCAGGACTTGCAGGGAGAGTTACATCGGGATAACCCCCCAGTTTCCTTTATTCCAGTGACAGCAGAAGCTTACTTCCCCACTGCATTGTGTCAGGGCATTCCCAGAGCGGCGTCCCGGTCGCTGTTATCACAACTACCCACACGTGCTTTTGACCACAGCTGCACTAAGCAGATTAGCGGTTGTGTCTCTGTCCATTCAGCTGTGGCCCCTGGCCTGGGGCATACAAGCGGGCCGGGAGCATTACCCAGCCGTACCGAACTACTTAGAATGCTAATCTTCCGTGCCTTTAGCACCGATTAGCAAAAGTCAGATATATCTTCCTTTTCCGATCCGGTCAGCGTGCGTGCATGTTGACGAGCTGCTGGGACAAGCATCGCAAGGGAACTTCTCAGGCTTCGGTACTTGCCAGTTCTCGGTCAGAGCAGCCTGTCTCATGTTCTTCCTCTGGAAATTATGCATCTTCTCTTCTGAATATTGCTCTGAGATTATATTTTTATAATGAAAATACAGGACTGAAATTAGTTTTCATCTTTTTGATATGAAGTCTTCTACCTGACAGGACTTCACATTTGATTATTACCGGCAAAATGAAGGCAGTTTCCAGCTCTGCTCTGTACCAGCACTAACTGGCTCTATATGCTAAAGAGGTCCTCAGAGGGTTTGCAATGAAAACTTTTTTTTTCATTAATGAATTAGTAAAATATCCTGGAGGCTCTCCCAGAGCACTTATTGAGGATAGATACATCCAGGCTTGTCACCTTTTCTGATAGCTATCTACATTTGTGGAAACCAGCTAAAGCTTCTGCGGAATTGGATGGGAAAAGTGATAGGAGAGGCTTATAGTGCAGTCTCAGCTCTCCAGATTGGGCCTGACAGATGAATGTTAATGAGTAAATTAGTTAAGGAGCTGACCTCACCCTCATTTAGGCACTTACTATGAATTTTGATGTCTAATTTCAGTTTCTCCAGTATCAAGTGCTAGTTGCTAAGGGCTCTTTTCAGTAGGGGTTGAATTTCCCAGGGATTTACTTGCTTCAAGAATTCAATTGGTCATTTTGATTCTTTGTAGTATTTAATTGATGCCTGAAAACCCCAGGGAATTCTACTTTGTGAAACTAGATTTATTCATTAAATTATTTACTTACATTAAATAAAGAAGCTCAAGTGTCTGCCTGACGGTCATTTTGCTCTGCAATTTTTTCCCAGCAGTATTGTAGGGATTTAAGTGGCCAACAGGAGCATTATCTCCTTCTCTTTGTTTGTTTGCATTGTGCAAGGGTTTATCAAAGGAATAGAAAATATGCAGGAAGATGTGTTGGAAGGGGATAACTGTACGGCAGGGAGAGCCACCTCCACCCTCCTACTTCGGCGGGACCCCAGCACCCTCATCTCCCCTGCAGCAGGTGTCTGGATTTTGCTGTTCTTTCAGCCGCACATTTGTTGGTGGGGCTGCCCACGTGCTGCCCCGTTGGCTCCTGTCTTCTGGGGTCACAGCTGCTGTCACTTAGACTGTGCTCTTGGCTCCCTGGCCCAAGCTGTTATATCCTGAAGGTGGACGCAGCCTACATCCACGTCAAAAATTCTTTCTGTGTATCTTTCTCCTAGCTCACCTCCCACTACCCTCATCACATCTCCGAGGACGGGACTGCGCCAGGGGGCAGAAGACCCCTTGCCCTTTTTTGAGCAAGCAAATCCAAGCCACGTTTACTTCTGTGACGGAAACCACACAGTAACCCTAACCCGACCTGTCTGTTCCCTTAGAATAAGGGCACGACAAAGGTACGTGCACCGCGCACAGATACTGGCACCGCGCGCCTCTGCCTGCGCCTGGCACCTGCGGAGGCTTGCGGTGGGAAGGCGCACGGCACGGAGGGGCCCCACCAGCGGGCGTGCTCGGCCACCGGCACGTGCGGCTGCTCACACTGCTCTGGGGCCTGCCGGGTCAAAAGGAGCCTGGCGTGGCACGGGGTGAGCTGCGGGGCCGCACCCGAAATGGGCCCCGTGGGAGGACTTCCTCAGGAGGGGGCAGGGGGCCGGCCTGCTGGTGACCCTGCAGCACTCTGCGGATCCCTAATTACATCTGCTTCTGATAGACTCTCTCGTGTGCCTTGACCTGAAAGCACAATAAGGGGAATCATCATTAGCATAATAACAGGAGCCTTGAAACTGCCTGGAGCTGGTGGATGGCGTGGTGATGAGTCTGTGGCAGATTGTCATGCCTCGCGGAACCTTTCTAGAGAGCTCTCTAACACGCACAGAAAAGTGGCGTACCGGTACGTGGGCAGAGGCTCCAGTGGCTCCGAGGACCAGGCTCCAGAGGTTCGGGTGCAGGGATTCGTTCTCTCGGGCAGTTCTGGCAGCACGACACCCAGGCTGGCTGGGCACAGCCTCACGGCGGCGGCACGAGGCGGCGCAGGGGCTGCCTCCATCCAGGCAGCGCCAGCATCGGTGCCCTGCGCCAGCACATCGCTCACACTCCAGCTTTGTGTCTCAGACTGCGGCGATGAATGGTGTCTCTGTAATGACGCCGTGGCCAGCCAGCCCTTCTTTGAGGGGGGACGGTAATGAGTGTGTCTGCTTTTACATTAATTCTGGCAAGATTTACTGGAGCTTGCTGGCACGGAGCATCAAGGCCACACCCTGGGCAGCGGCGCACGGTGCGCATGCCTTGGGCTGCACGCTCCCGTGGTAATGAGTGCTCCTGAGCACACGAAACACGGGGTTCGCACGGCCACCACGGTGTGCGTGGCACCTCCAGAGGGCGAGCTGATGGGAGAGCTGGGAGCGCCGCAGTCCTTGCAGTCCTCCTGCCTTGCCTGGCCTGGACAGCGCCGGAGCATGGAGGTGACGGGCGCTTTGGAGCATTCACCGAATCAGCAGTATTGCATTTAAATAAACTTGATTCACTTAAAGTTAGAAATACCTTGTTTAGGTCTCCCACCCTAAGAAGTCACACTACTGTTGATTTAGTGCCACAACAACAATTTAATAGGGTGTCCTCATTTACAGGGTATTTGAAAATGGTATTTTGGAAAAAAAAAAACAAACAAATTTCATACAGAAAAAAAGAAGTGTGAAGTGTGAAGATGACAGGGCTCCTCTATGGGATTTTCCTAATGGGCCTGCCCCACGTTTGGCTTGTTTTTATTCTGAGCTGCTATATGAATTTAATTCCCACATCTTCCTTTCCCATCTGTGGGATGGAGGTGGCTGGAAACAACATCAGGTTGCCTTTGACGATCTGCTGCAGGTATGCCAGATAGGTTAGGCAGTGTTCCATTTTTTGAAGCTGAAACATCAGCTTCCTTTGTTAAAGAAAACAGCCACCTGTAGCAAGAACTGTACACGCTCTGCTTTCTCAGAAAACGTGTATAAAGCAGAGATCTGTGGGATCTTCATGCAGCCCATACATGTTGCATGAAGTTACAAGCCAGATGTCAATCCCGTCATGGTTAAAAGGAGGATTGCTGTGAAACTGAAAGGCGTCGGATGTGCCACTGAACAGTCGGCAGCGTTAGCTTTTGGGAATACAACGGCAGGGCCGCAGCTGTATGCTAGGCAGCTAGCCGCGTGGCTGAGCCACCTTCTCAGAGGTAAGATCCTCTGGCAAAGGGTCATCCAGGCTGGAGGGAAGTTTTGCAGTATAACGAACACATTAGTACGGGCATGGAGCTAAGAGGAATCAATAATCAATCAACTTGATATGTGATCAAGTGGTCTAATTCCACTCGATTTAAACAATTTGTGTGCACGCTTCTGTTCCTTTCCACTCCTGGTTGTTTGACTGCCTATTCCAGAGCAGTTATTTCTCTTTTACCAGAAGTAAGGGTTGTATGTAATACTCTGTCAGGTAAGTCGTTGGAGGTTTAGGACTGAAGTAGATAAAGAACTCAGTGGTGTGCATTAAAGAAATAAATCTAAACTGCTTATGCTTTCTGTCCTCCCACGTTTGGCTTTCAGCTCACACCTCCTCTCCACCGCGGCACTTTTACCGTTCAGTTCTGTTCTGCACAGTATCTATTCCCCAGTAGGTAATGGAGCAATGTGCCAGGCCTGAGCAGTGAAATTCATCTCAGCCTTTAGAGATGTGTCAGGCAGGCTCTTTCCCTCGCTGGTTTGGAAACAGTAAACTTTAGTTGTACTAATAAAATGGGGTTAGATATTGTTGAAAACCATTATGTGCTTCCTGCTGTTTGTAGGTCTGCTTTACAAGGGAGTGAGCTTGTTATCCAAGGTGGTATTAAATGCCGTCCATCCTGGAGAGGTTGGAAGTGAAAACTGCAGACTGAATATACACCGAGTACAATTACTCCCAAAGCTGTGCTGTAATTACAGTGAATTGAATACAGGGAGTTTTTCAAGAGGTGGGCCAAAAATCAGGCAAAGTTTCGTTCAAGGTTGGCCTACGGCAGAAGTGGAGGTGCTGTGGTCTCCTAGGAAAAGATACTCGAGGAGATCCACGGTACAGTTCTTTGGTTTATTGCATTTCTCAGCTTAACATAAGTTACTGAAGTTGCATCTTATGTTAATTTTCTGCCAATCTACATCACCACGAAATAAATGAGGCAGATTTTGGAATAATTTGTTCAGCTGCTGTGACTTTTAGGTTTCTAGTTTTCTTCACTGAACAAATTCTTAATTATCTCAGGGCAATTGAAATGCTCTACAAATCTTTGTGCTGCCAGGGCTATTTCTGTGAATAATGTACAACCCTGTCTCCTGGGAGGCTATCTGTATTTGAGAGGTTTACTAATGGGTCATCTTTTCCACTGCAAGTGTGCAGATGTGTAGTTTATGGCAGCCTTTCAGGGCACGTGCCTGACTCGGCAGCACCCGGCAAACGCCGCTTCCCTCGCCCCGCAGCGCCCGCTCCTGCCGTCCCCTCGCCCCGCAGCGCCCGCTCCTGCCGTCCCCTCGCCGCGCTCCCCTTGCTGCTCTGCGCGGCTGCTCTCCGCGCATCTGTTACGGGAGCAGAATCCAGGTTTGTTCTGCAAGTCCTTGGAAGTGGTGTTCCCAAAATGAAACTTTGAGATGTTGTGGGGTTGTTCCACCTGTGAGACCAGTCTCGAGAGGCTGTATTAGAAGGTGACTTACCAACGGACCGCAATGACGGCCCGTGTCTATAAGACGGCTTTGTGTGCTACTGTTTTTCATTCAGTAGGAGCTGTCAGAACGTTTTTGTCTATATATTTCAACACACCTAAAAGTGGGAACCAATCTCATTTCCTTTAATTAATGTAACTCAAAACTGCTATTATCCACATAAATAAACCTTTCAGACAAAGCTCTGCATGTCACTCAGAGAAACGTTCTGATGAATATTTCTGTCTTGCACCAGTGACTCTGCATTTTGCAGAGGGAAGAAGCGGTTGCCCGCCACTGCCACGGTGCCTGCAGAAGAACAGTAAATAACTGAGATGGCAAATAAAACATCCGATAAATTGTATTGCAAGGCTGTGGGCTCTCAGGGCACATGCACACACAGAGTGCATCAGGAAGGAAGGAACAAACCCACTCTTCTGCCCAGAGTTAGAGGCCTTATTCTTCCCCGCAGCTCTGGGCAAGGCAGCTGTGTGCCATCGCAGGACCCCAAGGCCGCTGCCCTCTGTTCCCAACCAGGTAGCATTGCGTTTTTCTGGTGTTGAAATGGCTGAAACCTTAGAGAGAAAGAGCTTGGATGGTCGCAACCCGCGGGGCATAGCTACTGTGGCTGTCCTGCCCCTCTCTGCCTTCTGGCAGTCATCTCTGCAGTTTCCAGCAGACTTGGACGCCGAGGCACGCCCCGAGAAGGGCTGTGGGGCCGGCTCTGCTCCGAGCCTTGGAAAGACAGGCTCCTGCTGCTTCCTCCCTGCAGCGCCCGCGCCGTCCCCACGTGCGGGCAGCATGGCCACGGGCAGTGTTAGTAACAGGGCTCTTAAAAAAACACGAAACAAACGACAAACACCAGCAAATAACAGCAGAACGCCTTCTGTTGCAAAAAAGCGTTGTTCCCAGGCTGGACAAAGGAAGAACTTGGTTTCCAAGGGGTGTTCTGGCTCTGTCGTGGGGCAGGGCTGCACGTGCCAGTGCAGCCAGCGGTGAGCGTGGTCAGAGCCGCGGCATCCCTGTCCCTGCCGCGCTGCCAGCAATGATCTCGAGAGGTTTCCAGCGCAGCGCCTGGTGACGGGGGGCGATACGTCCCGTATCGCTGGTGAGACGTGGCTGCTTGTAGCAGTGCTTCTTCCGCCGCTCCCCTGCGCTTGGCAGGGCTTTCCGTGGCTGACACCCCAGCCGTGCTTTCGGCGTTATAGCTCGCGCTTGGGTGCCGCGTTGGCTGTGCCTACCGTCTCCATGGTGTGTGAGTGCCTGATGGCCTGGCTGCAGAAATGCTGGGTACCGAGGGCAGAAGGGAGTGCTGCAAGTTGAGATGAAATTGTAGTATTAGCTAATAGGCCTCAATAATAAAATCTTGTAACAAAAAATGCTAATCATGTGGTCACGACCTACTCCTGTTAACAGGCTGGCTTTCAGATGGAGCGCATTCCGGCCTGTGGTTAACCTCCTGAAGCTGCGGTTTGAGGCTGTTCAGAAGTGGAGGGCCCCTGGAAGTCTGTGGCAGCTTTTCATGGCCATGGGACATCCCAGTACTTCTGTGCTCTGTTCTGCAGCTTTCCCTGGCCACAAGGAGTGTCGTGGCAGGAGGGGTTTGGACAAGGCTCTGGGTCGCTGTCACCTGCACAGTGTGGCCACGTGCCTCAGTGCTGCTCCTGGGGCTGCACGGAGGGCTGGGTGGCGGCGATGTCCATGTGAACGCTCCAGTAGCTCAAGAGGCAGCTTCAGGTGTTTTCCAAAAGGGGCTTCGCCTGTTCAGAGTACAGCTGGATAGAATTTTTAATAACATTTTTTTTTGTGTGTGTGTGTAAACCATTCTCCTCTGTTAAACAGCTATTGCTGGATATATTGTTCTTCAAAGCACCTTAATGTCACCAAAATCCTGTGAACTGCTATAGTGCTTAGCAGCAACCCGATCGCTTCTCAGACAGCGCTAGTACACAAGACCCTGCCTAAAACCCAAAACCAAACAAACAAAACCTAAAGAACCACGTAGAAATTTCTGACGTTGGCATGTTTACTGCACCATGGAGTCCACCTCTGGTATAGGCCGGGCTAGATTTAGTGTCCGTTTTTGATGGCTTTGTGATTCAGTGCCTTCTCGGTGCGTTCCGTCATTTTCAGCATGGCTCAGTGCCCTCAGGACGTCCACTGGAAGTACCTGTTTTCAAGCCGTGACTTCAGAAGTGCCACCTGATGTGAAAGGCAGCCGCTCACGGGGTGCCATTCCCACCGGCTCCTGGGGGCTCCAGGCCTTGGAAACTCCCATTTCTCTTTTCTTCTTGTTTTCTGTCATTTTGGGGGGGGTGGATTATAGACATTCTCTGCATGTAGTAAACCACCTCACTCTTCTGATAGGTTTGACAATTATTAACGGCCAAGGAGCAGAAAGCGACTTACACTGCCCATGCCCGGGTAATAGTGTGTTACTAATGTCCCCTTTTAATTGCTGTTTGGGGAGACCACTAAGCAAGGCCAAGACAGCTCCTGCGGTGCCAGCGTGGCGGGGCGGCTGGAGCAGAGCCGCCCGTGTCCTTTCCCTGCCCGCAGAGGGCTCTGTGCGGCGTGCCCGGGGCTGGCACTGCCGGGCAGGAGCTGGAGGCAGGGGAGGAGAGGGTGACGTTGGTTTGCTTTGCACTCCAGAGTTTTGTCATTCCCAGCTGCTTTCCATACCACGTGTACGCCCAGGTAAGCCATGGCCCTGCGCGGGGCGGGAGGGCGCGGGTGTGCAGCCCCGAGGAGGGCATGCCCTGGTTCCACCTCCGCATTACGGAGCCCCGAGCCGGGGAAGGCATCGTTACCCATCCGCTGCATCTGTACGGCGCGGGGCCGCTGCCGTCAGTGAGCAGGCAAGCAGTAAAGCTCTCACAATGCTTCTTAATTAAAGCAATTGGTGTAATTTAAGTAAAGAGGAGGGTTAGCCTCTATTGAGCTTTCTCCCAGTGATTACAGAGATCAATGGGGCTCTGGTGTCACACTAGCTGAGGGCAGTAAACTGGGGGAAAAAAATTACTTTTGTGCTACATTCACCTTGCTGTGTCTCTGTAGATTTAAGAAGCCATTAATGAGTGCACATACAGAATGAATCAGCAGATGTAAGGTGTATATTGTCTTCTCGATGGGTTTGCCAGCCATTCAGTGAGCAAAAAAACCCCTATGTTTTCTTAACACAAGAAAAATAAAGCTTATATGATCCCTGCCTCAGTCGGGGATTCACGGACGTGCAGGAGGGGTGGATGCACCGGAACTTTTGACCCGTGGGGAGATGCAGAAGAGCTTTGCTTGGCTTCCCATCTCGGACTTGTTTCGTGAATTCTCGGATGGGGAAAGCTCAGGCAAGAAGCAGGTGTGGTGATCTGGAGGAAGCGCTAAATGCGTGGAGGGGAGGTGCGTTGGCCAAAAGAGGGTTGTGCTTAGGGTGCGTAGCAGGACAACCTCAGAAAGTGTGGCACAGCACTTGCAAAGTCAGGTGCAAAGCCTGCCTCGGCTGCCGCGGTTCGGTCGGGTTCCTTCAGCAGGGAGCACGCCAGTGCCTTCAAGGCGCTTGCTTGTCTGTCTGCTGGTACTTCTGCCAGAAGGTGAAAGCCTGCACAGAGAGGACGGGCTCACGAGCGCCGTGCTCGAGCTTCCCTTGTGCTCCGGAGGCGCCGGGCTCCGGCCGGCAGCTGGCAGCCAGCGCCCGCCTGGCGGGTGAGCGGCTTTGGGTGGTCGAGGTGAGCGCAGTGGCGGCTGAAGGATTTGGGTTTTTCTTGTAAGAAATACAAGGGACAAGGTCTAATTTTGCAAGGCTTTCCGACCCGCCTTGTAAAAACAGATCGGCTGTGCCTGGTGTGCCTCGGGTGGCCGTGCTTGACCAACGCTGCTGGAGGGGAGCCCTCTGTCTGCCGCTGCGGGAAGGGGAATTGGCTGGGATCGGCCTCTGTCAGTGTCAGGAAACCCCTATTGGTATGGATCGCTCTGCTTTTTACAAATGGTCATGAATCTGTTTTTATCGTAAAAGTGTCTTAATGTTGCAGCTGTTTTCTTTTTTTAATTAATTCCGGAGCAAGAAGAAAATATAATTGCCTGATTAAGAGTCAAAGCACTCTTGAATTCATCCCCATCTCTTTCAGTGTCAGGTATGAAGCTCATTATTTCTGAGAGGGGACTCCTGTTTGGGCTAATCCAATGCAATTAAGTATGGGTCTAAGTGTAATTTAGATAATGTAAGACTGACACTATTTTTTAATGAAGCTCTCCATCAGCACGCTGGCCTCCATTTCAGTATAGATTCTGTTAATAAATAAGGTGTACCTTGGTCTGTCAGTCAGATGTTATAGATTGCTCTCTCCTAACTCCATTAATTTCTGGAGCTCAGCATCTTGTTTCCTGTAGCCAACATCCTGCCATGCAGTGTGAAATGCACACCGTTTTAATTAACCAATTACCTATACTGTGTTTTTCACAAGTTCATTAGATTTTTGGGCTGCTTATAGTGGATCCAGCAGAATTTGGATACTTGTGTGAGTGTTTTCAATCAGACTTATTTATGGCATTGTACTGGGCCTACACAGAACTACATTGGAAGTGTGTTAATAATACTGACAAATTCAAGCTCAGAGGAGCCAGAATTAAATCAAATTAATTCTAGCAAGAATAAACAGAAATAAATGGCCAGAATTAAATCACATCATGTAAAACCCTGCTTTAATCTGTAGGTTTTTCTGTGAGTTTGTGTAATTCTTACTAGTGTAAAGGTGCAGAGGCTTCTGCAGGCGGTGCTGTTCCTCCCCTCCCCTTGTGCCCGGGCTGGCCGGGACTGGCTGAGCAAGGAGCTCGGAGCTGCTTCGCTTCACCTGCCCTCAGCGCTGCTCCAGAGAGCCCACCCGCGAGCTTATGGCCGGTGCTTGTCATATAGATCCATATAGATCCATATAGATCCATATAGATCCATATAGATCCATCCTAGGGCCCGGCCAGTGACTCAGCAGAGCGCGGCGCTGCCGGGGGGAGCACAGGGCGGGCACCAGCGGGCGGCCGTGGGAGAGGGGGGCCCTGGGGACAGCGTGTCACCCAGCTGAACTGGAGCGCAAAGAGTTTTTTTTCTTTCCCCAGAAACCTACAATTTGGTAAATTTGAGATTTTCCAGGAGATAGCTAGGTGCTATGCCTGGATATAAAATCCTTGCCATAAAGCAGCTTGTGTTGGGCAATAACATTTTTAAAAAATTATAAAATAACTCAGAAACTGCTAATAGCAATCCTGTTATGGGTGAAATGAATGAATAAATACAAACTCAGACAGGAGAAGCCCAGCCTGTACAGACACTGTCTGGCGAAGTTCACACGTGACTGAAGACAAGCAAGGGGGCTGCTACCATCATAAGACTTTCTAATATAATAATGCCGGCATTAAATCACTAAATCTAGCAAAAGTGATTAAAAGTGGACCCAGAGGGAATACATACAAGTTAAATTTGGGTTACAATTTTATTCTGATTCTCTTATTGAAGGACATATGAACCTGCACACTGCTTTTGGAGCTCTTTGATAATATGTTAATCTAATGTAATAAGACCATTTAACCCCCAAATTATATTTAGAATATTAAGCAGTTAATTACAGAATTATCATTGGCTTTTAATTAGCCTTTCTGGGTAAAGATGATCTACCAGAAAGCCTCGGGCTCATGTCCATGCAGTAACCCCACGTGCCATGTGCCAAGAGGCACCCATCGCCTTGCCAGTGCGCTGCCTTTACCCGTGCTGGTGTGCTGATGGCTGTTACAGTCTGTATGTTCAAGAGCTCAGAGCTCGCTGCTTCTGATCAGTTGCCAGTCATGGCAAAGCAGCCGTTACCTGGAAATCCCTTGCTGGCCACAGACGCGTGCCCTCTGGGCGCTGCTGGTAGCTGTGCAGGAAGCACACAGGGCAGGCAGGCAGCCTAACAGGCTGCAAATCTTCCGGTACTTCGTGCTGTTCTTGCTTTGTGCTTGTTTTTCTCCTAAAGCAGAATTATGTTGCAGGCTGGGTGACCCGGAGGAGAGCCGGCAGCCCCCAAGCCAGGGGCAGAGCAGCGGTGGGGACGCCCAGGTGCGGGGACATCCCTCCTGCACGGCACTCCGCGGCTGCACGCCTGAGCCCAGAGTTCCTGGGCGTTCAGCGGGAACCTTGTTAGCGAGGTGACACTGATGACTGGCCGCCAAACCACTGGCCAAAGCTCAGAGCCCCCGCAGGAAGAGGGGAGGTACTGGAGGAGGCGTCATTTAGGCAACACCAAGGAGTCATAGGCAGGTAAAATGTGACAAAGTCATTCGTATTCGACAACAGTCTTTCAAATTGCTACTTAATCTATTTCTGAAGACCTTACAGCTAGGTGGGAAGTTAAACCCTGAGCGCAGTGGGAAGAGGAGGAGCTGTAGCAGTGCTGAAGGGCACGAGCTGGCGGTGACGGGAGCCTCGCGCTCGCCCGGGCGCTGCTCTCAGTGCGTCCCCAGGGGCCCTGCGGGCAGCCCGGCACTGGCCTGGAGCCTGGAGCCTGGAGCCTGGAGCTCACTTTGGATGTGAAATACCTCTGTTGGTCCCCCGTATTTCAGCTGTCGAAGCACACAGACATTGCTGGCAGCCAGAGGACTACCTGCCTTGACATTGTTATTTAGAGCACATTCCTGTGTTGGCCATAGCTACAACCATCAATCTGCCAGCAGAATACTGCAGGCAAAATGTTTCTAACACACGTTTTCCGAAAACTACAAACACAACAACCGGCTGAGGCTGCAAAGAGAGAGGCTCGGTGTATTTTGAAGTGGTGTCAGGCTGGTGCAATCCCACCGCCCCTGCAGGCCCCGGCAACTCCCCCTGAGGTAGGAACATGGGAAACAGCTTTCCCTCTGTCATGCTCTTCGTGACAGCAATGTGGGGTTTGGCACGTGGATTTGGCCGAGTCACCAGCTGGGTGAGATGAACGCCGAGGCTCTTGCTGCTGGGACAGCCGGGTTCAAGAAGTGGTGAGAACGCGTGCCTGGGCGTGCAGAGGCAACGGGTGCTCCGTGGCAATGAAGCCCTCCATGTCTCGTCCCATCGGTTAGTTCCACGTGGGCCACCACATTTCTCACAGAGCTGCCAGGGGGTGCCGGAGGAAGCGGGGTGCCCCGTGCTGCAGCGTCTGCGCGCGTTCCTGCGCTGCTGCTGAAGGAAGGTTTTGGAGCCGCGCTGCTGTTCGCTGTGGCCTTCTCTTATGAGTCCCATTTGTAAATTTAATTTAACCTGTGCTCACAGTGCCTAATATCTTCCAGTGTTTTATTATTGCTGAAATGGCACTTAGCTGCCTGTCACACTGGCTTGCCATCAACAAAGCGCTGAGCTAAATACAGAAGTACACAAAACACTCCTGTTGAAAAACAGGATTCATGGCATTAGTCTTACGTACCATCTGCTCTCTTCACTTGCGCTGGGCTTTGCTTCGAGGTATCAGACTGTAAGGCATTCTCATTCACTGCCTGTGATTAATGATAATAATTGCCTGCTGTTTTTGTACGGGGTCCCTCTCGGAGGTGGTTGCAGGTGGAAGGGGGAAGAAAGAAAAGGCTGGAAGGGGTTTGGTGTCGGCAGAGCAGTAACTGTGCTGCAGCTTATCCGAATCCCCCTTTACGACGCTTTCCCGGGTGCACACCGGTGGCTGGCGGAGCCGGAGGCGCGGGCGCAGAGCAGCCCGTGAGCGAGGGCAGCTGTCGGCGGGCTCTGCGGCGCGGCTGCGGGACGCGGCGAGGCTGGGCCGCGCTCACAGCAGCGGGGACAGGCTGCAGGCCTGGTGGGGGCGAGGCTCCCCCTGGGACTGCGGGTGATGCGCTTTAAGGAACAGGAACGCTGCGTGGGAGCGGGCCAGCCTGCTCTGCTCTGGGTCCGTAGACTCCAGTCTGGATTTTCCTGTGGCTGTTCCTCCATCTCCCAGTGCCAGCGGGGAGTAACCCTATCAGCAAGCTGTCCGAACCATCCACCCCGCCCAAACTACTGGCTGCTGGTGGGATGTGGGTCTGTCTGTAAGCGATAGCTGTCTGAGCAGGGGCGTACAGACTCCTTGGCAGGACCGGTTTGCTGAGGACCTCACTGCTTTCATTACACCCATTAAAGCCAGGTGAAGACGTGTGGCTAAATCTCAGAGCAGCGCTTTGAAAATGTGTGATTAGACTAAAAGGCGGCAGGGAAAATAATGTTCCACACCTGTCTTGCTGCAGTGTACCCAATAAATGCAGGTTTAACAGGAAGGAAAGGTAGGTTTAGTATTTTATTAGTGTGCTTAAAGATCTGCCAGACCGGCTACTTTACCCTGACGTGAGTGACCGGCGTTGCTGTGTCAGGCTGCAGTGCTCGGCTCACGGCTGCAAGGACGGTTAAGGGTAGTGGATTAAAAAGCTTTTAAAAAATAGCACATAAGAATATTACAGATTTCAAATCAATACTGGAATAGATTCCTGGGGAAAATACATTGAGCAATGTCCTCATCTGGAAGTCGCTGAGCTGCTTGTGTTCCCTGGCAGTGCAGGCCTGAAGCTGGGTCCCATCGCTTCGATTTTTTCCAGCCAACGCAAACAAATCTGTGCCGCCTTCCTCCCGTGCCACCAGCGTAGCCTCTTCTGATTTATTTGGCTAGTGCTTCTGGCCTATAAAGCAAGCTTTAACAGCTTCCCGTTCTGCTGGGGCCAGTATAAAGTGGCTTTGATCCCTTGCTTAGGTTTTTTCAATCCTTAATTTACCTTCACTTGTCCTTTTAAACCTTTTTTTGACGCTTTTGTTATAATTCTGTAACCCCACAGAAACTACTATACTGGGGCTTTTAAACAAAGCGAAGAGCTCAATCTTGATTTAATAGCAGGGGCTTGGAGCAGTCTGCAGTGACCACTTTGTGCTCATCATCTTAATTGCTATCTGCAGGATTTCATCCGTGAGCGCTCATTCTGCCAGCCGCAGCCCACACGTTGTCTGGGCTCAGGCAGATTTTTTTAGCGTTAGAACATGTGTTGCAGTCACCAAGATCTCCTGGGTGTTTCGTAGTTTGCAGATTATGGGCTCGAGGCTGGAACGATAGTTTCTGTATCTCTCTGGCTGAGGTGGGAATGGGAGGGCAGTATCCCAAGCTCCTCTTGACAGTAGTGATGTCCCAGCAGCGCGTGGTTTGCTGCGCAGAGGATGAGACAAGGCAGGTTTACGTGGAGCTCGGGCCTCGGGTGGATTTCCTCCAGCAGCTCTGCCTCTGTCTGGGGCCGGTCAGAGCCTCCAGCTGGGCCCATCTCAGCCTTCTCTTCTCCTTGAGGCAGCACAGCATGTATGCAGTCGCTGCTCTGTGTCTTCTGGTGTGGGACACGAACCCAAAGCGCAGTCGGAGGTGAGTGTCTCTCAGAGGGATGCTGAATGTGCACAGACCGTGTCTGCTTTGCCTCGGTACCTGCCGGGCCGTGCGGAGCAAGTGGATGGCATCGCTGCGTTCCAGTTCTCCTGCCTCTGCAAATAGTGGGAAACAGGCCTCGACAAAACTTACCTGGCAATTCTGTGTCTGTACACCAGGTGAAGGTCTACAGATGTGCTTCAGGGACCAGGAAATGCATTACCTTGCTCTATGATTTCCAGGGAAGTGAGCTTTAGGAGGCTTTCAATGCACGCTCCTCTTTGGTAAAACCAAGCCTGTGACACGTTTTTGATGACTATTATAGCTTTATCTTCTCCACGTTTCTTATCTACACACTTTGTTTATTACTCTGTTAAGTAGTTGACTGTGCCAAGAATGAAGGTTACCTGCTTGCCCAGAGGTGAGACGTTCAGTGTTAGTAGAGCTGAAACAGGCTCAGTGTTGACTTCTGCGTCTCTGTCCAGCTCTGGCCACATTGCAAACACTCCTTTGGGGTTTGCACACTCCTGCAGGGCTGTGTAATCCTCCGCAAGCTTTCTCATCCCAAATGTTTCAGCTACTTTTTTGAGTAGCTTCAAACTGATGCTTCAAATGCTTTTGGGGACTTTCCTTTCAATCTCTTGAGTGCTCTTCTGAGGTTCTTTTTTTCCTTTGCCCCATGCTCAGGCACTGCCCACCTTTCCTACAGATCATCAGGAGCAGGATGACTTGTTTCTTGGGATCTTCCAGTATTTGTGAGATTAATGCTGTTCTTGTTTGAAGTTTGCTTGAGCTGTTACCTCGTGTCCGATCAAGGACTCTTACAGCCTGAAGATGGTAAGGTTGACTCTTCAGCACAAGGTATTTTATAAACTTACCTGAATTTCCACCTTTCCTTACAGATCTAAACCTTTCCTTTTGTAACCAATATCTTCCTACGGAGTGCAGCCCTGAAGCTTGTGCAGCTCAGCTCTGCTGTTCACCCTGGCTGCTGGAGTGAACCCAGAAGCTATAAATACATCGGATGTTCCTGAGGCTTCTGTGCCTGCAGCATTCCCCTGTGTGCAGCAAGGGAAGTGTTGTTGTGACGTCCCAATGCCTCCCATGTTTCCAGAGCCTGTCTCTGGTGAGGTTTCCTTCTCTTCCCCTCTCCAGGCAGTTTGATTTTGTAGCTCAGTTCACCCCTGGATGACGTGTGTTATTTGGAAGTCACTTCAGCCAAAGAGTATACCAAAATCTGCATAGTTAATGTCATCTACGCAGGGGCCTGAGGCATCTTTTCATTTGCAAAAAGTACTTTTTGCTTTGTATCTTCACTGTAGTGAGTTAACAACACAACCACGGACTCACAAGTCTTCTGAGAAATTAATATTCGAGTAAGCCTCAGATCACCTTGCCTGAGTGCATGCGCCGGCTTGTTCTGCGGCTCGTCCTGCACTTGCACTGCAGTGGGATGTTTTGTTCTCACCGTGCTTGTACAACCTTTTCTGCCTGCGTCCTCCTCCCTCTGGAATATTTTCTCCTCTGCTGAGGTATTCATAGGTTTTGGCTGTTAGGTCCAACCTGTCACTTCCTGGTGTTTACAAAGGGTGGCTTTGGTGCTTTGTGCAGCTCGGGAGGTTCACAGCTGCCGTAGCCACTGACTCAAACGACTGAGGTTGTTTATGCCTCTCCTCTCCCTGAGGCCGACAGCTCCAGCTCAAACCTCCGCTCCTCGCTGCTCCAGGGATGCAGCTGTAAAGCAAAATGGTTGCTTTTGGATAAACAAGATACAGACTTTTCAAAGGCAGGCTGTCATGTGCTAATGCCTGGCACAGTGCACTTCAGTACTGCTGCTGCAGTTCAGTAGTAACCTTCATTTTCTCTACAGCCAAGTTCCTTACGGAAGCAGCCCCAGGTGAGGAGGTATTTGGGTTCTCAGTGTGCGAGGACGTGCAGCACCCCTCCCCTCTCAGCTCCTCCCGAGGAGGCTTTCTTACCCCCAGGGTCCATGTTCTCCATCTCTGCCTTCCCTGCTGGAGCTCGGGGCAGGATGGCCCCGGCGGGACGGCCGGGGAGCGGCGGTGTCACGCCGCGCAGCCTCGCTGCCCATGTCCGCCGGCATCACTGCTTGGGGCGCTGCCGCCTGGCCCAGCCGGCGTCCTGGAGCTGCGAGCTCTCGGGCCTGCGCTTAGAGGCGGCACTGCCCCATGCACCTGCAGGCACATCTCCTCCTGCCTGCAGGAAAAGCCTTCAGAAACGTCTGTTCAAGCTATGCTGAAAAACATATTTCTGTTCGTAAGTTTTTCACCAAAAATGTCAGATATTCCTAAAGGGACTCCTGTTTAAAGCTTCCTCTTATCAGATTACCTAGGAACCTGAATGCTTGTTTCAGTCTGTTGTGATTCTCTTTATCTTAACTGTTTTGTTTGTTTGTTTGTTTTCAACTGGGGACTGAAGAGCCTGATATTTTTCATATTGCATCTTGGGCTGGGGGCTGATTCGTTAGGTTGGCTATGTTAGGAGGTCAGTTCGTTCAGTAACAGCCTGTCAGGTGGAAAGCAGCCCCTCTGCAGCATGTGCTCAGCACGGCTTGCGCTTGGCAAGGAGCAAGGCAGATGTGCGGAATCGCTTGACATGTCCTCCTGGTTTAGAAAGTCGTGCTTGGATCTGAAGCACGGCATTATATAGCTGCGTTGTCTCGTCTTTGGGCCCATCAGCAGTACCATTACCAACCACTGAAACAGAGTGCAGGCTCTGTGTGCTTGCAGCAGTAACATCATGACCTGTACACCACTTGGAAAAGCTGCTCCAGTGCCAGCTTTCCCTGAAACTGCGGGGCCTCTTGTCACCGGTGCCCAGAGCACCTCCCCGGTCTGTCCCGCACCGCTTGGAAACTGGGATTCACGCACCCCCTTGGCAAAGCGCCTGCAGGAGGCTAGCGTGCACATGGGTGTTTTGGGTGCTTTTCCAGGGAAAGCAGTCCAGCCGTGCACGTCCCTTTGCTTGCATGTTGGAACTGAACAATGTAAACCTGTATTAAAGCCCGTAGGGAAATTTCATCTACTGCTGTGTAAAACATGCTCGAGTGTTTCTTTGTGACTTCTGCCTTACGGTCGCTGGATTGGGGCTGACCCAAAGCGACGTGGGATGGCATCATACTGGTTAACTCGTGTCCAAGGACAAGGCAGTTGTGTCTGGCTGTCCTAATGGTGACAGGCTCTGCAGATAGATTGGGGCATGTTGTGCAGTTACTGAGAACAACTGGGTTGGTACGTGTTCAGTGGACAGGTAAGTTATATAGAGCTTTATTTGCCAATAATGTTTCAATCCTGAGGTGTAACCAGCTCTCTCTGTTGAAGAGTGTAATGAATCCCATCCTCATTACCCCAGTGCAGCGGATCTTGGTTCCTTGCCCAACAGCTGGGAGCCAAGCTAAACCTTGTTTTGAGAGTGGATTTGTTGGCTGGCTCCTTCGCGGGGTGGCAGCTTGAACAGAGCGATGCGCTCACCCAGAGGCGAGCAGGCGGCAGGAGATCTGTTTGTCATAATCTGGGGCTGGAGCCCACCAAGAGGTGCGTGTTCCCTTACCCCTGATGTAAAGCCTGATGGCAGCGGGGAGAGCTCTGTAGCTGCTGGCTACAGTGCCACTCCTGGAGCAACGTGTGGCACTTGTCACCGCTGCAGCTGGGGCCGTCCCCACAGACACCGGGGGGCTGCTGGCTGCTGAGCCCAGGCGGCAACTGGGAAGCCGCAGGAGCTCGAGGAAGCCAACCCCGGGATATGAAGCTTTGGCTTTAGCAGATGGAAATCATGTTACCCTTTTATCTCAATGTCTCTTCCCTTTAATTGTCATTTGAAACACAAGCAAAGCCACCACACAGCTCTTCTCCATCTTTCAAAGGTAAGGGCAGGAGTAACCCAGTGGGACAGAGGAGCTCTTGCAGCCAGAGGGGAACTGACAAAACTCTCCTGGTTTTGTCTCTGAAACCCTTTTTCTCTTCTCTTTACTATACGGCACTCTGGTTTGCTGGTTGTGGATTAATACAATCGACTTTGTGATTTCAGGGATTTTCTAAGCAAGCAACTGAACTATCGATAGTGTTTTAACAGAACATCGGTGTTTATCTATGCCTTGTAGGAACACAGATTAGAATTACTGAGCGTACATAAAATACTGTAATCTCCTAGAATAACACCAGCATGTGTGGTTGGTGTTACGGGGGTAATTGCTGGCTCAGGACACACTGCTGCTACGGGCCTCTTGCAGAGTGGATTAGCCACTACTTGCCTTTGACATAGTGTTGTGCTGAGCTGTCTTGCCTATGCAGATGAACATACAGGACATCATGTAGCATACTATAATCTGTAAAAAAAAAAAAAAAAGAAGAAGAAAGAAAGAAAAAAAAGAGAGAGAAACAATGTAAAAAATAAAGGGCTATACTGCAATCTTCACTGCTAAAGTAGAGATTTGTACACCTGGACAGCAGCGTCCTCATAGAGTAGCTGCCAGGTGGAATGAGGTGTCGATGAGCTGTTCGGTACAGAAATCCCTCTTTTCCCCTCATTTCTTCTGCTCGAGGGGTGTCTTTATTTGTTGAGCTGGGAAGAAGGACAAGTTAAAACTGGGGCCAGGAGGACAGCTACTTCCACCATCATTTCCCAGGAGGCTGAAATGAGCCATGACACTGTTGGGTCTGTCATTTGGACTTGGAGAGAGGTCTTGACACCGCGCCAGAGAGAGCGACCTAGAGGCAATCAGCCCCCGCACTGAGATTTTCTACATCTGACCACAGGACCACCTTTAATTTCATCCAGGAGGCTGTCAGAGGCTTTTTTTTCCTCTAAAGCAAAGGTAGTAAGGTTTCAGCTAAAATGAAAGCTTGACCTAATAGTTTACATTTTATATGCCTGTGCTGGTTTTAATCTATGCTTTTTTTTGTTATTATTTGATAGAAAGTAAAAATGATTTTGAATGGAGCTTTTTTTTTTTTTTTGCCATGGGATTAAGCAGTCCACAGTCTTTTTCAAAATCACGTGTAATTCTGTGAAGTTGCAGGCTCATGTTAATAATGCTTTTGGCTTTCTGGGCCTATTTATTCTGCCGATGTTTATAAAATCAGCATAATGACTCACTTCCATATTGCGTAGCATCTTGTGAGGTGTTTTGACATGATGTTGTGGGTGGTAGGAGAGGTAGTTATCCTATAAAAAGGATAGAGCCATCGTTGTGTTCCGTTTTCTTAATATCCGTGCAGGTCACAATGTCAGGCAAAGACGAAGCCATTTGTAATCGTCTACTAGAAAGGCAGATGGATTTGCTCCTTCTAGTCTTTGTTCCCATCTGGAGGAAGAACGGGTTAAATTCCTACCTATCTTTTTTGGAGTGAAATATAAGGTGACTCCCCTCTTGGCTTTAGCAGTTGCGTTCATAACAACTCCTTGTGTTTCATAAAGCAAGAGGGAGGGATGTCTTTGAGAACAGGTGCCGTGTTGCCCAGTATGGTCAAGCCAACGTGGCGGGAGCGTGGCTCGCGTGGCTCTGGTGCTTGTGGAGCCGGGGGAGGAAGCACTGGGGAGGCTCCCGCAGGTTGCTGGAAAAGTCCCGGTGGAGCCGCCTGAGCTGCTGGCGGTGCCGGCCCTGCCGTTCCAAGCAAACGACTCCAGCAGTGGGGATCTGCCAGGTACCTCCCAGCTTTTACCAACCATCCCTCCCCGTACCTGTGGCAACTTGCAGTTCTATTTGTGCCGAGCAGCTGTGCCAGATGTCTCCTTCTGCCAGCGGCTCCTTCTGGCTGAGCAGGACGACAGGCCCGTTCTGTGGAGCGGCTGGTCTCATCCACTGGCACTGCTTCTAGCGGTGTGGAAATCTGTGCCGGCATTACATAAATATGTGTGTACAAGCGTAGATTTTAAAGTGTTGATCAAGAGGCAACTCCTTTTTCACACTGAGGGCACCGCCAGTTTCAGAAAGTGTCGGGCGTGCTGTACCTCGTGATAGGTAACTGCTCCAAGCGCAGTTATCTGAAATGTTCTGAAATCCTCTCATCGGGTGGCCAGGCTTATGTTTGAACGTGAGTGTAAAACAGTGCCTGTCAACACCGTACATTCATTTTTTGTGTCAGTGTCCTGCATTTGTGGTACTTTTCCACTTTTATCCCTCTGCTCTGCCCTGCGAGAAGCAGCAAGCAGTGATGCCCAGCACAGACAGCTTTCCCCCTCTCCCGGCTGCCCGTCGGGCTGCTGGTCGCGCTGCGGTCATCGCCCCAGTGCGTCGGGCGCGTGGCGCTGGCTGGCACAGGGGGAGCCACCAGCGGCGGGCTGGCTGCCCTGGCACCGCCAGGCTGGGAACCCGCTCGCTTCCCAAAGGCACAGGTCGCCCGCCTGTCTCTGGGCGCGGTGTTTTGTTGTTTCTGTCAGCATAAGACGCATCTCTAATTTGATCTGAGCTTTTCAATGGGAGCTGACATCTTGCCCGTGGATTTGAAAGGACCGTTCTGGCTTTTCCCTGTTATTTCTGACAGCTCATTACAATAGGAGGTAATTGCTAACAACGGTTTCTGCTGTACATCAGCCCAAGAAACAGGATATTAAAAGGCTGGGCAGGAACCTGGTATTTCTAACACAACACCAAAACTCACCGTGAGCAATGTTAATACAGCTGATTAGCTTCATATGAGGAAATATTTTGATTTTTTGAATTGTGGTCATGTTTTAGCAAGCTGTGAGGCTGCCTGAACAACATTTATGTCAAGGTGAGGCAAGTAGCTTAATGATTGAAACTGAGCCTGGACTGCATGCGATATTTTATTTTATTTTATTTTATTTTATTTTATTTTATTTTGTGTAGGGATGATGGCTTGGCAGTAGGCATGGAGGGACAGATAAGACGCGCTTACTAGTGTCACCATCCGCTTCTTAATGTTTGTTAACATTCCAGATAAATTGATGGTGAAGAGAAGAGCTGTTAAGCAATACCTCCAGCGTCCTTTGTCCCCCCTTACTAACGACACACTGTACGCCTTTAGATGACTTGCTAAAACAGTCTTGGCTTTGTTCTCCATCTGTGCAGTCCTTTTTTTTCTATTTCTTAAGTGCTTAGAAAAGGCCGAAATAAAAATAATAGTGATATGCATAATAGAGTTTCCAAGATCAAATCATTGGCAAATGAGGCACAGTGCAGTTACTGGAATTGAGGCGATTGGTGTCTTTTCCGTGGACTGAGCACTCGGTTAGTGTGTGGAGGCAGTTTCTGGGATCAGAAAAAGGATTTCACCTTAGAGAAAAATGTTGAGCACTTGAAAAGACTTAAATAAACTGAAATACTTCAGTGTTCCCAGTTGAATTGTCAATATCTTAAGTATCTCTACTATCAGCAAATTAATATGATAATAATAAGTAGTGGTGAAGATCAGTTAATCTGTTTGCCCTTTTTTGGCCATTTTGAATCTATTTGTGGTTTTAATTACCTTGAGATTTGAAAAAAAAACCTGTTTGGACTGGGAAACTGCATGTTTCAGTTTGAAAGCCAAGATGTGAAACATTTTAGGGAATTTTCTCAAAAAGGGAGAAAGAAAAAGGGGGGGGGGGTAAACTTTTGGACCCTACCATTTTCTTCCATTTCCATTGAAATGATTTGCTCTAATCTGCTAAACATTTCATCAAATCTTTAACATATTTTTCCAACAACTGTTTGTCTGGGAAGCGATGCGTGGCTGAGCACGCTCAGCAGCAGTGATTTACCTGTGGGGAGATGCACTGTATTTGAGAGGCATGACCATGAACCCGAGGGGCTCACCGACTGTCAGTGTGCAGCAGCAGCGTCCTGTCACCTCCTGCTTTCCCTCCAAGAGCTTCTCGAGCTCAAGAGGGTCCCCTGTGGGGCTGCACGGGGCGGTGCTGCTGCCTTGCCCCGTTGCCGTAACTTGTCGTGGTGCATGTGGCTTCCTGGCTTCCTGGTGGGCAACTGCTTGGCTGGGTCACAGCTGTGGTGTGGTCTTGGGTTGGTCTGTGCAGATTGACGCGAGGAGACGGGGGAAAAAGCAGTATTTTATTGCTTCCTCTGAGCATGCCGCTGGCTGTCCTCGGTGCGTGCGAAATGGTCCCCCCAGTTCCCGTAAGGGCTTAGCTTGGAACCCACTCGCAGCTCGGAAGGTTACGCCAAGTCGGACGAGCGAAACAGGCGGTTTCACTAATAAAATATGAAGAACATGCATGTTATTATAATACAAAAATGAGCAATTATGTCTTGATCGCAGCTCAGGGATTACATGTTTTTAATGAAGTGAACATCGTCAGTGTGGGAAGCAATAAAAATGAAAAAAGTTACAGAACTGAAAATTTAATATATATGATAATACACATAAATCTATTAGAAAAAGTAAAGCAGAATTAATTATATTTCAGTACCCAGAGGGCGAACAAAAATGGTAAAGAATTAAGAAATAAAAAATTCATACTGTAATTAGAATTTTGCATACCAAAATTAGAGAAGGTGTTTTCTGATAACTTCCAGAATCTTTTCTAACAGAAAACCATGGTGGGAGTAGGGCACGTTAATTAAGCGCCAGAGCCTTAAGGTATGAAACCTATGCACAAGCTTGCAAAGAGGATTAAATATCCAGTTAGGTTTATGGGTAAAACTTTCTAAGTTTTCAACTTTTCAAGCCCAAATTAGAAAAATAGAATACAGAGAAGCGCAGCAGTACATTATTTATTTATACGTTTAATGAATAGCGGAACAGTAGTTCTCTACAAGCTGTAGGAAGCCCAGGAAGTCCCTGCAGCACAGCCGTGTCATCCCCAGCAGCAGGTGACAAGCAGCTATTTGACAAGGCACACGTTGCTGGGTGCCGCCAGTCAGCCACCCGCGTGTGGCTTGGAAGCGCTGTCTTCCCAGCCTCTCACGCGGGATCAGGACATGGCAAAAACCGGGTGGGGAGTTTCGTCCTGGGCTCTTTGTTATGAGTGACGGTAGATGACGGTGGCTCTTTGCGTTGGGATATATCCTGCTATACAGAGGGCAACGGCAGAAGCATCTTCCCGGCTGCTCTTTTGCACAACACGAGGCTGGGCAGAGCTGCTGTGGTTCTGCCTGTTTAACTCACTGCAGTCGCTTGCATTTTCTGTTCTGTGCCATTCTCTCATCTTTTTCCCCTGCTCAGCCTCTTTGTTTCTGTGTGAGAGCTGACTGCTTGCTGTCAGCTACCCAGATACTGGACTTTGGGCTGCATCTTCACTGCTCCCAGTTTTGCCCGGGCTTTCTCAGCTCCTGAGAGGGGTTTTCCCGGCCCCCTGCCCTGGTGGCCCTGCTGGAGCAGGGGTTGGGCCTGATGGACCCAGAGGTGGCTCCAGCCTCAGCCCTGCTGTGGTTCTGTGAGTTACAGGTAGGTGCCTTCTGCCTTGCAGGGGAACCACCCGCTGACCGCCACCAGGAGCCTGGTGGCAGGAGGGGCCTGAAGCTGAAGGAGCCAGGCGGGAGCTGCAGTCGCCCTTCTCTCAGCCCTTCTCTCACACGTCATACCCACAGTTCAACATGTGTTCTGCAGATAGGAAAGCTGGCGTCCAGGTCTCCAGCAGAGGCTGAGAGCTCTGACCCCGCAGGTATCAGCTGTGTGCCCACCAAGGCTGTGCAGTCTGTTTCCATGGATGGCTCCTGGCTCTCTCTTCAGGGGTCGGGTGATATTTTTTCTTGTACTGTTGATTCACACACGAACAAGCAGGAACAGATACTTATGATCGTGTCTCAGAAACATAGGCCACCCTGAAACTCTTCAGGGCCGTTCTGGGGGGAGCTCCTTTAAAGTCTCCTCCTTGCAGAGGTCAGCAGAGAAAGGCGGGGGGAAGACGAGGAGGACAACACTGGCTGTTGTGGATAGGAATAAGAGAAGGTAAAAGCAGCTGCTTTGAGATATTTTGGCTTTTGATATAATGTAGCTCTAATTACTGAGTATTTGCATGCCCAAGCAAGACATTGGTGACACGAAGAGTTGGAGGCAACAAACATCTCTATTGCTGCCGTTTCTTCCAGCTCTTGGCTGAGTAGGACATAGCTGTACATGACAGGAGAAGCGATGCAACGAAGTGTGGAAATCCCTGTCCTAGGTTAAGCTGGTGCTGTACGGACAGTTTGCGTGCAAGATAAGGTTTGAGTGTCACCATGAACATATCCGGGTGATGGGGTTTGGGTGCAGTTGATCCTGCCGTGAGGTAGAGGTATACATTTGCAGCATTAATTGCTCAGTCACAGAGACTCTAATTGCGTGTTACCGAGGTACTTCGGGGGGGGAGGTGACTGTGCTGATGTCGGCAGCATTTAACTGTTAGAAAAAGAAACAAATCTGAACCAAAAACATCTTCAGCAGAGCCCTTCTCTGTTTAAAGAGTGCTGAGTATGCTGATGTGGCTTCTAGAAAAGCTCACCAGCACAAATGAGTTTTGCACTAATAATCTTTCCAATGAGAGCCGTGACAGATCACGGAAGCAGCAGAGCAGCAGGTTCGGTCTGAGCCCCCCACCCCATCGCTGTGCTGGCGCTGCCCCGGCCCCGATCCTGCGCTCGCCAGTGGGACGCTGCCAGTGCCTCCCTGTGCCCTTAGGGCAGGGCTGCGCTCCTGTTCTCTGAGCTCCCCCAGCATTTTGCTGTAAATTTGTCCATGTTGGGCATGGCAGCTGTCTGTCTGACTCTCACACCACAGCTGGCCAAATGGTGTCGAGATTCTGCAGCCGTGAATACTGTGCTGGGGAGACACCTAGGCGTGTTCAGAGACGTGGTGGCATTCACTCTTTTTTTCTCTGCTTTCCACATGGACGGCAGCATGTTTTGCTCAGCAGTAGTTTTTAAAGAAGACCAGAATGCATCTGGAGAACATTTAGAAAAAAAAAGGATGGCTGAGACGTCATATTCTTGCAGTAATTATTGAGATGCCGTTCTAGGAACCACTTAAAGAGAATAACGCTCAATTGATTACAATTGGAACTTGGCACCTTGGAACTGGCCTGTAAAGCAACTGCGCTTTGTTCAATTTGTTTAATTGTTTAATTGCATGACCATAATTACCTGCTCTCAAAAGCTGCCGCCGCCGCTCCTCGGCCGAAGCGAGGCGAGGGCAGCAGCTGCCCGGGACCGGCCGCCTTCTGCTGGCGCTGCCGGCGGGTGCCTGGGGCCGCGCCGGGGCCGTCACTGCTCTGCCGAAGGTCACCGTGACTTCCTACCTGCTGTGAGGGTGTATTCGCCGGTGCGCTTATGCCATGAACAAAAAGGGATAATCTTTGTTTTGAGCTTTAAAAGGTTTGAAGGCGTCAGGAGGACTGCATATGATGCGTCCCTGCAGGTACCGTCCTCTTAACACCAGTGGTTTCCCCCCGTAGCCTGTCACTACCTCTGTCTGCACACAGCTGGTCCCTGACGTCCTCCTCTGAGGGTCAGCTCTGCAGAGGACACCGACTGATTGTGGGGAACCGCAGATGACACAAGTGTTGTGCTCGTTTGTATTTTCCCTGTTCAGTCAGGATATTCTTATTTCTGCTGTCTCTCACCCCTCCCCGTTATCACTAAAATAATGGGAAGAAAAATTCCCCCCACAGCCCTGGGCACCTTTTCACCCTGCTGCCTCTACTGTAGTTTCCAGCAGCCCCAACTGCGTTCAGATCTAATACCTGTGAATTTTCCATTGTTCCCGACATTACTGCCCTTTGCTGCCTGTAGCCTTATCATAAGACATCGTCTTCATCTCCCTGTACCTGTGTTCTGCCTCATTTCAAAGGAATCATTCTCTTAAAGTGTATTTTTTCCTTCTTAGCTTTAGCTGGGAAGAGGCAGTGGGAGCCTGTGATGGGGAAAGGGAAGGGCTTGCACATTTTCCCCTTTCAAGTTTCAGACGGGGCTCTCTGCTGTTAGCTGCAGTGGCTCTTTGCAAGCCTCCGTCTCCGCGCTGACATCCTTGGCCCTGCCTTCCCGCAGGCTGCCTGCGCCTGAGCACTTTGAAGCAAATAATGAAAGAAAGAGGGTATGTCCGAGAAAGCAGTTTCTGTATTTTCCACTGTCTGTACCAGGATTTACCATGGATGATCAATGAGCAGGCTCAACATGCAAATCAGGGACCTTTCTCTGCAGCCTTTATCTGGCTTCTCTGTCCAGGATTTGTTGATTTATTTATTTGCTAAACACCCAGCAGCGTAGCCAGCGCAGTACGAGACACGACCAAAGACAAAAGCCCCGATGCTGCTGCAGGAACACAGTGATCCTTTCAGTGGTTTCCCTTGAATACAAGAAGGGCTGTTTGAGCTGCTGCCAGCCTTCCAGAGGAACAAATTCTTGTGTGATGAGATGCATAAGAGATGCATATTCCTTTAATTGTTGTCCGAATGCAAATTTGAACAAAGGGCGATACAAAGGCAGCAACTGTGTGGAGCAGGCAAGAGCTGAACCAGCGCGATAAGGAAGAATCTAGAGATTATAGCAGTTCTGGTAATTCTGTAAACAAAAGCCTGTGATATCCGCATGTAGTTCTGCTCTCAACAGCTACTGGCTTGCGGGAAGTGGCATCCATGTGAGGGAGGCAGAGCCGCCTGCAGCGTACCAGCACTCTCCTGCGGCTGGATGTGCTTGGAGCTAGCAGCGACGAGGCTCAGCCCGGGCTGCGTCCCGGCCTCGTGCAGGTGCGATGGGCAGAAGAAGGCAGCTCACGGGCTTCTTGTTGGAAAGGCACGCGGTTGCGTTGGGGCGGCGGTTGCCTGGGGTTAGCCAAAGCAAGTTTCCTCTTCCCCATTTATGCATCGTCAGCACATGCTGGTGCCCGACTGAGCTGGTGGGATAGCCCTGGCCTGGCAGGTCCTCTGCCCTAAGAGAGAAAGCGGGGCAAAATTTTCAGAAAACAGGGAGAGAAAAGGAGATGCTGAAGGCAGGCCTGTGGCATAGGTCAGAGGGATGGGCCTGAAGTTGAGTTCCTGGAGGAAAGGGGTACGTGGAGATGAAGACCACCATTGGGCGATGAGAATGAATGATTGTGAACTTCCATTTCCCTGGCAGCTTCTTGAGTCACAGGGCAGGATTTCTGGAGCTGGGAAGGCTTTTAATCTTTTCTGGTAATACACCTCCATTTATAAATAAGCACTAACTGAGAAAGACCAGAATCCCAGTGTCCTCTCTCTGCAGTTCATGGTCATAATTACCACTTCAGAGGATGTGTTTTATCCTCTAGGCTACATCTCAGTGAATACTCAATACTTCATGCAGAGCAGAACTGTCCCACCAGAGCCCGGAGAAGTCTTGCACAGACAATAGCTTCTGTTAAGCCGTTTCTGTCCAAACAGAAATAGTTTGTATTTTCGCTGCCTTTTGTCTCTAGGAGTGTACATGTGACAGGGTCCAGGCTGGTTGTTCCCCTGGTTATATCTGATGTCCGTAACTGAGCTGTCTTTCCTCCAAGAGGCCAGTGAGAAGCCTTTGCCTGTAATCTTCAGGAGGCATCTCCCATCTCCTGAACCATCTGTTCCCCTGTGCACGCTGCTCTGAAGAAGGATAGGCTTTGGAGAGGGGCGTGTGAGAGAAGATAAAAGGGAAAAATTAAACAATTTATGAAACTTTCATCAAAGCACTGTTTATAATGCTGAAGGGATGCTGTCTTACCTTGACACAAACTTCATTCATAAACTAGACTCATTATTTTTCAGTGTTATTTCTGAAAGATTTTGTCAGCAGCTTGGCAACTTATATAGACAAGCTCATGATTTGCTTTCTTCTGTGACCAATCAAAATACTAAATATGGGCATTTGTGTGCCTCATATCATCCTGAAGTTTTGTGCATGTAATTTAAGTTTGACTGAGTTGAAAAAAGTAATAAATAGTAATATTAGTCCTGTGATTCCTTCCCTTTTCAGAACATGAAGCTTCTCAGACATTATAGACTCTCTAAAATACTGCTGAAATGTGAGCAAAAAACCTGAGATCAAATAAATTCAGCAGAAGCCCTTTGAATGATTATGAAAGCCAAGGATGACTGTTAACATCATTAAATTTAGTCTGGATTTGATTAATGTCTGAGGAATGGAGATCCAGTTTCCATCTTTTCACACGATTTGAAAAGAGAGTGATTACCTTTTGATTTTTGAGAATAAGTAATTTTGTTTACTTGCAGGGAGCAAAGTTGCACACTCTTATTCACACGTGGGTACGTTTCTGTTTGCCCTTTGGAAAAGTCAGTGGGACGTGCGAACCCTGCTCCTCTCTGCGGAGCTATTGCAGCAATTGCTATTATCTTTTTTTTTATGCTACAGTGCCAAGTAAAATGTGTTGTGTGGTTTAAAAGGAGCATATGGGGGAGCGTGTGGCCCAGGTGGGGAACACAAACAAAAGATGGCTGAAAGAAGCGCGCCCTTCCCAGGGCCAGCACACGGGGACTCCCTCGGGGGACTCCCCGTGGGGGCCAGGCTGGCTGCCTCCCAGCAGACCGTGCTCACCGGCGGCCCTGCTGTACCGGTTACCGATACGTGCGTCCTGTTAGCCGTAGCCAGGTAATAATCGTATGATGTGCCTGGTCTCGTCACGGAGCGCTGAGGTCATGTGCCAGTGACTGACTGAAGGCTCCAGGCACAAATACAGCCTGCCGATAGGATCGGGAAAGGGGGACCTTCGCAGCTGTGTCGAACTAGATTGTGTGCACAGCACAGCCCCGAGCAAGGAGGGCATAACCGGCATCAGCCAGGTTTTGTTTTGGAGGGATTGTGCTTCAGAGACACCCTTGGGGCACAGCTCTCCTCTTGCTTTTTCCTGGAGGCACTACCCGTCCTGCCGTGGTTTGCGTCAGCAGGAAACTGAAGCTTCGCAGGCAGGTTTTGTTCTGGGAAGTGAGTACAAAAGGAATTGGGTGCCCGAACACCTTGTCTGAACTTGGCATCCAGGTAACGTAAGTAGGGGGATAAGGATGATTGGCTCCCTCTAATGATCTTGTATAGATATGTCAGGGTCCACTCAGTATATATAGTGATAGACGTACACATTTGTGAGGCATACCAACAAGTGCACATGTTTATTAGCTAGCAGAGTGCACGGCTGTTTTCTAATTCCTTTATCACAGAATCACTGAGGTTGGAGGGGACCTCTTGAGATGATCAGCTCCAATCCCCTGGGCAGTTGCCCAGGGCTGTGCCCAGTCCTATCTGGATATGCTGACCTTAATTCCTGTTGGCACCTTGAGCCTGTCTCTGGTACTGGTTCCCAACCTACGTCCTGTGGAACGTTTCTTCTTCCCCAGACTTTTTATTTTCTTTCTGGAAAGAAAGCAAGTAGCAGTTGTCAGGCCAAACTTGTTTTGGTTTCCAAAAGCTGAAGTTGGAACAACTTTCTCATTCTGTTTGATTAAAATTAATAAATATGTAATGTTCTATCCTAAATATTTTATGGAAAAAAGTCATGTTTTCTTAATACTGATATTAGTAGCTAATACTGGTGTGGCAGTTCTGTAACCCACCTGTCATTTCCCTCTTCAAATGTGGTTTTCACTGCTGGAGGAGTTAAAACAGCCTTTGCTGAAACCCTGCACACGGCGCTGTGGGACACGGGCAGCAGCCAGCCGAGTGCGCTGCTGGGCGCAGTCCTCTTCTGCAGGGAAGCATCACCGGGCCAGACTGGAAAGTGACGGTGGGAATGGATCTTTTATAATCCAGGTTAGGTCCCTGCATTCTTCCTTCCTCTGTCTTAACCCAGCAAAGGCTGTGCTTTTTCCCCATATGTTGAGTGACTTTGAGGAGCGGGGTATGAAACCAGGCTGCGTGTCCCTTCTGCCGTGCAGGACCTTGGGTTACCTCGAGCTTGTGCTCCCAGCCAGAGGCTGTTGTTGAGTGCCAGAGGAGCAACCAGCAAGGTCGGGCATCCCCAGCGGGCTTTGTGTATAACCACTGTGTGAAGAAAAGGTAAAATTACGTATTTAGAAGGGACGTTGAAAACAGAAGCTGCTGAGGACAGACCCTGAGACCTGGGTTGGCCCCTCTGCTTTCAGTGGGGCGCGATAGGCCACTTTGGAGGCTGCTGTGATCACCTGTGGGACAGTGCTGCTGGCAAGCATCTGCGCTTTCCCATTTGGTACAGTGGGATGCGGAGAACATTACATTTCTAACTCAGCCTGCTTGGCTACCTTCCTGAAGGTGCCTGGGAAGAGCCCAGGCCTTGGGATGCCCTTCTTAATGCACTTCCTTCTTGTCTTCGTAGGGCTCTCCTCTGCTTTGTGTGCCTGGAGAAGGTCGTGGGAATCTGAAGGACCCGATCCCCTTTTCTCTGTGTAGCTGAGCTCTCTTCCCCTGACACCCTGCGGCCTGGCCTGGCCTATGCGGACTGGTGGTGCGCCTGGGCTGGGTCTCAGGAGACCCAGCGTGGGACAGCAGCCATCTCTGGCTGGTGCTCTGGCAGGCTGTATGGATACCAGGCTCCGTGGTGTCTTCTTGCTACAAAATGGAGCAGAATGGCTTTTGTGAAAATTTTGTATTTCTACGGTAAAAATGAGGACTTCTGAAATTTCCCTTTTGGGTACAGCTGGATCCATTTTTTTGCTCTCCAACAGCTGCTTGACAACATCTTCAGTAGCCATACAGATGGTATTTACAGCTATAGATGCTTGGCATCAAGAGTTCTCAGTCCTCCTTGGGGCTGGGCCCGGAGAGGCTGAACACAAAACCAAGATGTCGTTCTAAGGGTGGGCTTCACAATGCACTGGCAATCTGGGGAGACTTGAAAGGCAGTTACACGGTTTCACTGTTTTTGAAAAACTGCAGACATTTCTATTAGACACATGCTAACAGTTCTGCAAGGCTGGACACTTTTATTCTTTGTACTTTCAGACTTCTTCTACATAAAGGCTAGTTCCAGCACAAGAAATAACAAGAAATTGCTCCTTAAAGAAGAAAAGATAAAGCAAGATAAAGAACTTCAAAGCAGATACCATTACGATGTATCTAGAAAGAAACAAGAAATTACGAGGTGGAATCCACTATTAAAATCCACTAACGTTTTCCAGGGAGAACACATTTATCTTATCGACAATGGGGCTGGGCAATTTCCTAGTTAATGCGAGTGAAATATCCAACAAAAGACGGGGGCTTTAATAGGCAGACTTGTTGCTTGATAGTTTTAGATCTCTACATGGGTTCAGCAGAAAAATATGGTTTATTGTAAAATGTATAAAACTGAAAGTTTTATGTCACCTTAGGAAACTTTTTAAAATACTTTGCTTCTTCAAAGGAAATCTGGAAGTTCAATAGAAGTTTAGAGATGACACAAGCTCTCATTAGGAATTGGCCTCAAAGTCTTTTTTTCATCAATAGTTTTTAAGACTCTTTGGCTAATACAAAACCTTTAATAAATTAATCTCCATACATTGTAGTTAGAGTGGAATGAGGAAATTAATCTAATAACTAATCAAAAGCCCTTTGGATGTCAGGAAGGACAGTGCTAGTACAACTGTAAAGCTTTTTTTCTCTCTCTTTATCAGTCTGTAGTTTTGAATTTCCCAGAGTCACAAAACTGGCACTTGCCTGAGCAGGTGGTCCCACCAGTGCAAAACTAGGGGCTGATCTCTCTGAGTGCAGCACCAGCCTGCTCTAGGTTTTACAGGAATCAGGTATTTCTGGGTTATCTTTCTTCTTGTTTTTAGCATCAATGCATGTACACAAATGGAGGTTTGGCAAGCACAGCCAACATACCATGACACCGCTGCAAGGAAAGAGATCTAATTTAGCAGCATATGCTAAAGGCAAGTTGTACTGTCAGCTTCATTTCTTCACTAACTCATTCCAGGGACCATCCATCTCCTGCGAGAGCGCTGGGGCCGGGTTGTGGCACGCTGTGGGAAGAGCGGTGTGGCTGCGGTGTGTGTTACTGTGGGTGCTCGGGGTAACGGGGCATTCTGGTACGATCCTTGCAAAGACCAGCCATGAAATATCACGCGGTTTAATCAAGGTGTGATGCCGTGATGTGTAACAGCAAGGGCTTCCCCCAGCTTGTGTTACGTACCAAGCAAAGAGTGTGCCACCTAAACTGACGGGACCTTCTCTGCACTCTGTCCTGGGGACCCCTGTGCCTGGGAACCTGCTCCAAGAGCAGCCAGAGCTCCTGCCTCCAGAGCCCAGGGCAAGCGCGTGGTTGTGTGAGGAGCAGTCTGACTCCATCACCCGCAGTGCGGCTGTTCGGAGCCCCATCTTCATCACTGCCCACCATGTCCCACGTGCAGCGTGGTGGGATGATGCACCTTCTTGTAGGGTGCTTCTGCAGGCATGGCGCGGCGAGGTGACGCGCAGCCAGGTGGCAGCTCAGAGACCACGCTCAGTGCAGGTGTGAGCCGTACACTTGGAGTGCACAGGTGACGGGTAACTTTGGCTCTGCACCTTATGGCATCCAAACATGCTTGGAACCAGAACGCTAGAAAAAGCCGGAAAATTATCTTAGCAGTACGAACCAGGAGTGCTGTGCAGCTGTGTAGTTGTGAAGGTCTGAGGAACTGCAAGGCAGCTTGGGCATTGAGAAAAGGGAAGGGAAGGGAAGGAAAGGAAAGGAAAGGAAAGGAAAGGAAGGGAAAGCTCAGTGATGGCTTTGGAAACAAACAAACCAACCTTTTTACAACCTCTAAGAGCTTTGGGTCAAACCGGTCACAGCATGACTCTTTGTAGTTAATTGGCAGATGGAGTTGTTTGAGGAAATTGCAGAGGTAAAGGCAGATGGAAATGCAGCTCGCTTCATGGCAGCAATTTGCATCTTGCAACCATTAGTGCCCTAATGCTACATCCTCCTGTAGGCTACAGGTCATGCAGTGTTTGCTTTCTGGCAGCTCTTGGCACATAATCCTGCGTAATTCAAGTAGTTTGATTTTGTTTGTTTTGATGGTTTTCCTTTAAATTAAAAAAAAAAAAAAAGGCTAGAAGGGATGTTTGGGGTAGTTTTTAATTTGTAGCATGCCTTCATCATTCACACTCTACCGAAGCAGGTTCAGCATTGTGAAAGGTGCCTGAATGACTCCTTTTAAGTACACCGACTGTGCTGTGAGGTGGTGCCAGAAAGGTGCCTGCTCCTAAATTGCACTGGTCCTGTAAATTAGTAGCATCTTCCTGCCAGATCTGAGTACTAACCCCTTTGTTCTGCCTTTTCGTAGTGCATCAGGATCACATACCCTTTGGACAGTAAGCTGACTTGGTGTACAGAAGCTGTTATAAATATATATTTTTGACAATTTGATGTTACAAATATAATTTTTAGCTAAAGGATTAGTTGTCGTTTTCAACTGCTAAAAGTTTGATTTTAATTATATGCTTCTTTCTCCCTCTTGAGTATGTAAATGGTAATATTTCCCCATCAGGGGCTGTACAGCGAGTTGGAAAAGATGCCTCATGAGGCAGCAATGGCAGCTTTGAGCCCATTGCAGACGACGCAGGAAACACGGCCGTGCTGTCAGCTGTGGGCAGCAGTCTTCTTCACACTCACCCTGCTAGAATTGCCCCTCCTTTTAAGTACACCGTCACCATTCTTGTGACCTGGAAGGGGCTTGTCTGCTCTCCGGTGTGGGTGGGAAGGGAGAGCAAGTAGGCTCAGAAAGAGGGAGGCATGAGAAAGCATGGGGAAAACTTCATTAATACTGGATTTGTGAAATGGGAGCAGACAAGCGTGGGAGCATTCGCAGGCTCTGGAAAACACTCGTGTGCCATCACGTCTGCTTCGTCCCTTGTCCGTGCCGCAGTCCCCACGCTGGGTGCTTGCGTGCCGAGCGTGTGTCCCCCCAGAGTAACGGGGGGAATGGCCCGAGCTCTGCTAGTCGCTAAACAGGGAAGTAAGCGCCAGGCAAATAAGCACTACAGCTCTCATCTGAAATGCCTGGCGTTAAATGTGGGGTTAAATTAAGACAGTAAAAAGAGCTTGTCTTCTCTGAGACAGAGGTATTGCACCTCTGAGTATGAGCACTTGAGAACTCAGAACAATAAAGCGTGGTGTGACTCTTTTCTGCCTCCTGTCCTGTATCCTACTGATGGGTGAAGGAAACACAAAGTGGAAAGTTTCCCTTTGTGCAGTCACTGGATTTCAGCTAAAGGGAGAAAAGAAAACAACAGCAAGAAAACAACCCACCTCTGGGGGACTTCTAAACTCGTTTGAAAAGGCATTGACATTGACAAAAGGCATTTCGGTGACACATTGCTCACCCAGCTTTCCCTTTGTGTGTGCGGGCAGAGCTGGGCGAGGTACAAAGCCGGGCATGGGCGATCCCAGGCACGAGGCTCAGGGCGCAGAGCTGGGGAGCCCCGCGAGCACAGCCCCGCGGGAGGGAGGCCTCCGGGCGTCGGGCAGCCGGGGCCTCTCCGCCCGCTGCGGTCCCGTTCTTGCGCTGCCAGCGGCAGACTGAAATCTCCAGTTCTTGGACAGAACAAATTGAAGGGTAAATTGTTTTCCAAGTTCAGACCTTGATTTTCTGGACTTCTCCAGTGCCTACACTGTGACAGTTTTCACACCTTACAAGCATTAATTTATTGGTGTTATTATAGTGCCCCAAAGTATGCTCGGCACATTCGCAGCACGTAATTAGATGCTCCTGCCTCTGTGGAGTTTGTGGTTGAAGGATGCAGTTGTGATGTGGGTGTATGTGGTTGTACAAGGTGAGGCGTTGTAAAAACCTCTCTGTCATGGGCTCCTAAGGACGAGGTGTGAGGATGATGGACTCGGATGCTGCTCCCACCCAGATGGATGGGAGTGGATGATGAATGGGCAGGGCTGCGGCTCCATTACCTGTTAGCCTGATGGGTAGAGCAGATGATCTGACATGAAGTTATCATTTGTTGATTTTAAGTCAGAAGAAAAATTTTCTTCCCTCTTTTTCCTTTTTTCCCAGGCAATAGCAGATTAGAGGAGTTTGAGTCCTGTGCTCCCAGATTCAGTTCTGGGGCAGTACTCCATATTTTTTGGACATGCCTGCCTTTTCTAGTAGCTCGCAGTGTCTATTTGTCATGATCCCTTTAATATTGCACATTATTTGGCAGGGCGGGATCACTGTCTCTTTCAAACAGCCACCCTGTATATTTTTCAGATTTTATATCTCTCCCAAAGCATGAAAAGCGGCCCCTTCCAACGTGGAGGTTCTGGGTTTCCCTGCCAGCCCTGTCAGCATCAATTATTTTTTCATCTAACCAGACTCCTCTAAAATCCTCTCCCTGTGCAGAGCTTTTACACCTGCTGTTACAAGGAATGTTTGCTAGCTGGAGTTCAGGGAGCTGAATTTCAGTTTGTTTTGGCCTTGTGGTTTCTGTTGTCACCTGCAGTCCTTCAGCTGCGGTTCAGGATAGCGACGTTTTGTATTTGCTTTGCGGGATTATTGATGGCATTAAGGAAATGTCAGTGACCTCCTTTATTAAATGCTTTCCTTCTTTTACTTACGGCAATAAATTGCTAATACAGCTTCTTTAAGATTATGATGATAATAAACAAAAGCGTGGTAAAAAGTAGGCAGGAGGCTGAATCTGCAAAATGTAACGAACCGCAGACTTCACAAGCTGAGTTGTTCCACTTCCATCTCTTCAGGCAAAAATCAGCTTGATCCAGCAGCTGTTTTGAAGGTTTAAGGTGCAGTGCTTTTGTTTCCCTTATTTTGGGGTTTGTATATTTGTATTTCAGTGTAGTTTATGGGGATGGTTTGAACTCTCTGTTTAGTTTTCCGTATCTGTTTGCCTTGATTCATTTTCCTTGACACTTACACAAATCTGCTGTCACTCATGCTAATGCAAAACTGGGGATGCGGAGGAAAATCAGATTTCCCAAATTTTGCCATTGTTTAGATTGAATAAATTGGTATCTCTTTCAATAATTCAACCAGCTTGAATAGTGTTGGAAAACTTCTTCAGATGAGACTTCTACAAATGAATTATGAATTAGATTTTTGTTTTCAACCAGCTTCCACAATTTTTCTCGAAAATTTCCATTTCCATTTCTTAGTTGTGCTTATGATCAAGTGCTTCAGAGAGAAAACGGATACAGATAGGTCTGCTAGGAAGAATAAGTTTCTCTGATCAGCACAATAATCTACTTTTGCCTGGTTCGTGTCTCTTGCCTTCTAAGCCTCAGAGCCACCAACATGCCCTGAGCTTTCCCCATGTCCCCCTGCTGTCGGGGCAGGAGGAGATGGAGGCGTGGGTGCGCAGGTGATCCCAGGCTCACCACGTAGCTGTCCATAGCACCGCGCCCGTGTGTCCTTCCTGCGCATTGCTTCTGCCTGACAGCATCTCCCACGCCGTGTCCTTGCAGGGCGCAGCCCGAAGGCATGGAGTCCATCCTGCGCCTGCGCACGCTGCTGTGTCCGGAGCACGTACCTGCTTGGAGCTGGTGCTGCAGACCAGGAGTGGAAGGTGCAGGGTCAGGATGTGTCTGGGGCCCACGTCCCTCTGCAGGGAAGGAAAGGGGGTGTCTGAGTATGGGCATGGTGATTTTGTTGGGGTTGGGTCTCTGTTCAGCAGTAAAAACATCAATGCCAAGAGCAGCAGAGTGCCTCAGCTCCAGATGGCAGCACAATCCTTATTCCCATTACTTACTAAGATGGGCAGGCTTTAAACTCATGTTAAAATCTGGCCCTGGGTCACTTCAGCTCCCGTGATACTTGAGCACTTTTGAAGTCACTTTTTGATGTCACTCTGTTCACAGATAACTGCTATATTTTCAATAATAGTTTTGTTTTATTCACAGTAACATAATCCTCTGCTCTCCAGCATCTTTGGTTCCCACCCCCTCCTCCTCCAGCCTACTTGTCTGTCCCAACAACACCCAGAAGCCTTGTGCTGAGATGCTGGGCGTGAGTTGAATGTCCCATTTCTGCGGGGCATCGCTGACCAGCCTCCCCCACAAGGGGTTTTAAGGGCTGGTTACTGTGATCTCCAGGCTGGTTGGTAGCCCATAATTGCATTAAAAATTACAGAGGGTCAAATGTGACCCATGCATTGTGACAGCTTGGGGTGATTGCTCCAAAAGCATTTATTCCCCTAGCTACAAGAAATTAAACAAAATGGTCGGTGTTGGATGTAGACCTGATGCTTGCCTGAGAGTGGGATTTTCCATGACCGGGCATCTGCTGACGTTTGCTGCCCAGCACCGGCAGCCGTGTCGGTTCTGCTGGGCCCAGAGCTGGCTGGCTGTATGGCTGAACAGCACAGAGGGGCCAGGGAGCCACAGCGGGGCCGTGCCGAACGGGCTGGGAGGAGCCCAGCTGCTCGGTGAAGGCCCCAGGTCAAGTCTGCCTCGAAAAGCCAAGTTCCCGGCCCCGCGGAAATGCCTGGTGCGGCTGGGAGGGGAGACCGGACCTTACAGGAGGCACCGGGTGTTTTTCATGTGGCTCTCCTGCTTTAGCATGAAGTTTTTCTTTTCACTTGCAGACCTCAGTGAGAATCCCAATTTATTTCCCTCTGGTTAATCCCTGTAACTCAGTTTCCACCTGCACATCGCTGCCGCTCTCGGGGTTGTTTGTTTACATTTGTTTCTACAGGGTTTCAAGGAGGTAGGGTGATTTAATCAGCACCTTCCCTGCCATGCATGTGGAAAGCTTACATCAGAAAGGAAAACATTTGCGTTGTGACAGAGCTAATAAAGGAGCTGAAATCCAGACCTCCTACCAAAGTGAACACAAAATACGGGGAAAGTAGCTAAAGAGAGAAGGAGCGAGAGGAGGGAGAGCGACACGGAGGTGAACGTGGCCAAGAAGCGGCGCCAGCCGCTGCCGGCTCTGCCCGTGGCCGGGCGCTTCGCATTCGATGGAGCTGGCCACAGACCCTCCAGTGGTGCGACCCCCAGTTCCCTGTGGTGAGGGAATGGTTAAGCCAGGACAGACGGAACCTGTCACAAGGAGTCTGTCGAGCCAACAGTGGCCTCTGTTCAGCTCTCAAACACGCTGTTGGACCAAACCCTCAGTCACCGCTGTGGATGTGCGAGGGGAAGCTGGTCTAATTTTTTTCAGCGATATATGACCACTTCTACTTCTCCTGTAAGTGTATGCCCACTTCTTTTTGCTTGCAGATTTACAGTTCTCTAGGATCATAATACAATTTATAATCTTATTAGAAAATACAGCCTTTGTAGTACACTAAGCAGATGTCAGGTGCTCGCTGCATAAATGAATTTGCAAAACATTTAATAAGCCAACTGTACTTAGAAATTGAACTGGAGAAAAATATTGGTTTTGATCATAATCAGTCATGCACATTTCTAGCAATGTACATACTGAGCTGCCTGCAAAGGAGGCCTACTAGTGAAATGCAATTAACCTTGCAATCTGTATGTATATCTCATATTTTTTATATAACGGGGTTAAATATTAATTTGATTAGTCTGATTCTGATTATTCTGATTAGCATCAGAATTTCTCAGAAACGTGCCTACTTTATTTTACTGCATTTATAGAATTTGTAGAGATAACAGATGTGAAGTACTGCAGGTATTCAGAAGAAGCCCCGAATGACCTCCGGTTTAAATTTAAGTTGTGGCTGAACGGGGATTTTAAATGTCAGGAGGGCTGTTACGCTAGAATAAAGAACAAACGCCGGTTGGAGCGATGGGGGCCGTCACCGTCCTTGTGCCTGGGGAGGCCGAGGTGAGCTTCCCATCAGCAGGCCGCGCCGAGCAGCCTCGCCCCGGCGCCGAGCAGCCCTGCAGGCCCCATCTCCTCTCGCGCCCAGCGGAGCTGCCTCGGCCGCCTGCCGCCGAGCCATCGTCACACGAGCGGCCGCGAGGGGAGCTCTCGGGGACACCCCGTGCATACCCAACACGCGCCTGCCGCCTTTTCTGCCTTCCTGTGCTGCAGCTGGGGAAAAGGCGCGGAGCAGGCCGCGCTCCTCCCGCAGCGCTGCCTCCCGTGCCTCTCGGGACCGCTGGACGGGGCGTTGTGTTTAGTGCTGAACGTGCCAGCCTCGGGGCTGGTGGATGGATTTACTGCTCCATGCCATTCTGCTGGTAAAGTGCTACTGCCAGTCTGGAGCAAATAGCAAAGCCCTGCAGGGTGCAGCACGCTATCAGAGAAAGCTCTTCTCTCAGGGGCGGGGAGGGAGGAGGGTAACCAGACCGTGCTGGTCCCCATCGAGCTGAGCTGTAGGCTTTCCTCCTGCACTGCAAGCAGGGGGGAGCAGAGCGTCCCTTTACAAGCACATCCTCATCTCTTTGCCCCCACTGAGCTCTGTGCAGTTCATCCTGAGCAAAAATAGCATAAACACCTGATGTGTGAAACCAGAGAGCAAAGTTAGGGCATCAAATGCCTAATGTGACATATGCATGCATGTCAGGAAAAGACTGCAGCTCCAGATTGTCCCACGAACATGAACACAGGAGAAGCACAAGCTTAGCATATTGCTGAGAAAAGGCGAAATATTTTGTCATTGTTTTGTTCACAGAAGATGATGGACAGAAACCCTGAATCACCCTCTCAGTGCCTGGCAGCGGTTTGTGTTGTGAACTGGAGAGTGGAAGAGTTGGCGTTACTGGAGGAACAGAAAGCAAGCTAAGCGACATTTTTGAAGGAATCATAGAATCATAGAATCATAGAACGGCATAGGTTGAAAAGGACCTTAAAGATCATCTAGTTTCAACCCCCCTGCTCTGGGCAGGGTTGCCAACCACTAGAGCAGGCTGCCCAGCGCCACATCCAGCCTGACCTTGAATGCCTCCAGGGATGGGGCATCCACAACCTCCCTGGGCAACCTGTTCCAGTGCCTCACCACCCTCTGAGTGAAAAACTTCCTCCTAATATCCAACCTAAATCTCCCCTGTCTTAGTTTGTAACCATTCCCCCTTGTCCTATCACTATCAACGTGTGTGAACACGCGTTCCCCCTCCTGTTTATACGCTCCCTTCAGGTACTGGAAGGCCGCAATGAGGTCTCCCCGGAGCCTTCTCTTCTCCAAGCTAAACAAGCCCAGTTCCCTCAACCTTTCTTCATAGGAGAGGTGTTCCAGCCCTCTGATCATCTTAGTGGCCCTCCTCTGGACCCGTTCCAAGAGCCCCACATCCTTCTTGTGCTGGGGGCCCCAGGCCTGCACGCAGTATTCCAGGTGGGGTCTCACCAGAGCAGAGTAGAGGGGGACAATCACCTCCCTCTCCCTGCTGGCCACCCCTTTTTTAATGCAGCCCAGGACATAGTTGGCCTTCCGGGCCGCAAGCGCGCACTGCCGGCTCATGTCCAGCTTCTCATCCAGCAGGACCCCCAAGTCCTTCTCCGCAGGGCTGCTCTCGAGTTCTTCTTCTCCCAGTCTGTATAAGTACCTGGGATTGCCCCAGCCCAAGTGCATCACCTTGCACTTGGCCTTGTTGAACCTCATTAGGTTCTCTTGGGCCCACTTCTCCAGCCTGTCCAGGTCCCTCTGGATGGCATCCCTTCCCTCTATGGTATCAACTGCACCGCTCAGCTTGGTGTCGTCCGCAAACTTGCTGAGGGTGCAAGAAGATTGGTGAGTATGTCAAAGAAGGGGCAGAATTTAATAGAAACCTGGCAGTAAAATGTCACTGTTAGATCTAAAATGGGACATCATATTCCGTTTATCGTATTTCACTACTGAGTTGCCTGGATGGACCTGCTATGATGTGCAAGGAAACAGGATTAGCACACAGAGTTGATCAGACACTATGCAATAGAATGTTTTTCATCAGAAAATGCTGCTTTTAAGCTGCTTTTAACTATATATATATATAAAATTGAGAATTGGTTTTGGCATTTTGTGAGTCAAATATTTCATATCTGAAATGAATTTTCAGAAATTAAAAGTAATGGACACCTGGACAGGTGCCTGACGTTAGGGAATAGAAACTGCGCACTCTGTGAAGTGTGTCTGGAAACTCAAATCAGTAGGCGGGAGACAGAAGCCCTGATGCAATGTGTGATCCTGCAGAGAGCCAGCCCTTGGCGTCACAAGAAGCGTCAGTGTGTGACTGTAGGGAGTGGGACAGAGGCACTGTTGGTTAAACCAAGAAGCCATAGTTGTTTTAATTCGAACTGCACCCACTAAAGCATCTTGCATGTTGAGGTATTAACTAGATGGGAAACTAAAAATTCTGCAGGCAAATCAAAAAGAAGAAAGCTGAGATGAAACAAAGCTGCCCGGTTCGTCGTGGAACCGATTGCCATCAGTGGAAGGTAGCGGCTTGTATTACAAGATGGTTTGCTGCGGACTGGAAAAGCCCTGGCAAACCTGGATTTGTTAATTGTGCGTGGCTGTGAAAACCCCAGCAGACACACTTTGTATTCAGAGAGATCTATAAATGCTGCTGTTTGTGCACTTAGTTTTTTTCTGTAAGACTTTAGGGAAAAATAAGCGTGTGCAATTAATGTTTGCATTATTGAAACTGCATTTACATGGATAAACGTGGCATTTTCCAATGGGGAAGTGATTAATGATGAGGAAATGCAGCCTGTCTCTGCCTATCCGTTTTGGATGCTACTGATCTCTGCCAGTGGGTTACCCATGACCTAGCTCGTTTTGATGCCATCCTCTCAATATTCATTTTACAACAGCCTATTTATCAGTGATGGGACCATCAATAACTATGTGAACTGTTTGTCTTATCTTCTTTTTCTCTGTAACAATGAACCTTTAATTTTCGCTCTGCGTACAGTAGAATCATTGTGAAGGTTCAAAGCTTACATTTCAATTGCGCTGTTGCAGTTAAACAGTCTATTATTCTTCATAAATTGCTCTACAAAGCTATTAACATGTGCATCTACTACTCAGAAGTAATGAGATAAAAGAAGCGATGGGCCTGGTTAGGCGAGGTAGCGGCATGTTGTGATGCGTGCTCCGATTACATTTTGGGAACCCTTGTTTGTGTTTTTCATGGAGAGGCTTGTTATAGGAGAGGTGAAAATCAGGACTAATTAACATGGTCTTTCATAATGGCTAGGCTGTTGAATTTTTTAATGACGCTAACAAGATTTCTTCAATCCAGCACTTCACTAGAGGAAGGGCAGGATAATGTGTTTTCCTGGGAATTTGAGCTGGGTAAGATGGTCCTGAAAGAAAACTGCCAAGGGATGGGTTTCCTGACATCTCAATCCTTCCAGCCTTTTGTGCCCCGCTTACAAGGGGGAAGAGGCCCCTGGGAGCAGAGGGCAGCGCCCGCCGGCCTCGGCTGCTTTACGTTAGGTCGCTTGCCTGGTCCGGGGCTGCAGGCGGGTGCAGGAGGCATCGGGGTGCTCTTTGCCGAGGCTTTTCTCCTTGCGCTCGGTGCGCTGCCTGCGAGCTCGCCAGAAAGGGTGCATTTTGTTTCTCCTTGCTGTTTGAAAGAGGTTCAATTAATTATTAACCTCATTCCATAATTAGAGATGTTATTGCTGTTGTCTGGACAAATTCAAGCTCTGTCTGTGCAATTACCTGTAGGTACACTCACCGCCTTCAAACTGTCATTAATGACAAGATTTATATAGCCATATAAATAACCTGTTCCTTTTCAATCATTGCACTTTGTTGGGCTTTGAAGGCTTGGCTCTGATGAGCAGTCTAATAAAAGGGCATGGGGAAATGTAATTCACTTATTAATAATTTGTGGTGTGCTCTGCTAAGCATCTAAAGATCAAGATCTACAGAAAAGTTTTGCAAAAGAGTCCAGGCTGTCATTTGATTTTGATCAGGAGCTGAGATACGCTCCAGGGCGCTTTATGAACAGAACAAAAACCACATGCTTCCTGTCTCCTGCATTCCTCTGTAAAATACCACAGAGAAACCCAAATTAAACTCCATCTCACTCTGAGGAACCCGTCCCCCAGGTTGCAGCGTGCGATCCACGTCCGGATTTGTCGGTGCCCTCGGTGCGGAAACGTTGATCCTGGCTTCAGTCTGGGCGTGATTAACCATCGTCGGGTGCTGGCCTCCCACGGCTTGAACGCGGTGCTGTGCACAGTCGCGGGGCGTGCTGAGGGCCGGGCCGGGCACCGCTGCCTCAGCCTCACCGTGATGCCAAATCCCTTTGGAAAAAGAAATCTGTTTCCCTGTGGCAGCGCAAAACAAGCTCGTGGAGTCTTCTCAGGCTGTTTTTAACCTCCTTTTGCACTTTGGGGTTCGGCTCTGCAAGTGCCATGAGTATTTATTGTTATTAGTATTAATTTTGATTCCTTGGGTATGTGTAGGCAGAAGACGATTTCCCAATACGAATGGCTTGGCTGGGCGTGGGGAGTATGCGGGGAATTTATGAAGTCTTCCGAGTTCAGCACTGCTCCACTGATGCTCATGAGAGAGGAGAGAGCGAGAGTGAGGTGATGGATGGGAGAGCCTGGGAACACGGACTTTGCTGCAGTTTAACAGGTTGAGCTTGCGTTTGTCAAGGTCCCAAACGGGATGTTGCAATGATCGAGATGAGAACCTTGCTGACAGTCCCACCTGTGTGGGTGGCAGTGAAGAGCTGTAACTTAGAGAGATCATTCCAGAGGAAAAAAGTGAGCAAGGATTAGATGCTGTCTGGATAGGAGTGCTGAGCTGAAGATAGCAGCCTGGTTTATGGACTCAGGGGAGAGGCTTTATGCAGGACCTGCTGAAGGCATCATTCCCTGATATCGTTGTCCCGTGCTGCCTCAGAACACAGGAGGATGGAAGAGCTCATTGCAGCTGGACTGTCCATGGGGACAGATCCAGTTCAAAGGACAGCTGTGTGCATTGTCACACCCTGCCAAGAGAGCTGAAGCCTGGTGAAGTGCAAGAAGCGTTATAAAGCCCATCTACATCCTTAGTCCTTTTCCCCAGGACAGCCTCAAAAATGACTTCAGAGGGGCTTTTGCTGTGCCGAACTGCCCTGCAGAGCGGCGGTGAGGCAGCAGAGGGCCGGTGGCTGGACTGCTGCTGCTGCTGCTGGTGAATTTTTCCTTTACTGGGGATGACCGTGCAGAGCCAGAGACGCTACAGGGGGTTATGGTAGGGTTGATCAAACCAATTCTCCATAATTCCTGCGCTATGCGTAGTGCTGAGGTTTGGTGCGTGAGGGCTGGGCGGTTGCTGCCACCGGCGTTGATGTCTTCCCGAGAGAGCGCAGTGCCTCCGCCCGCAGTGCCCAGCCACCCGGCGCGACGGGGGCTGTTGGCACGGCCGAGGAGCGTGGTGCGGCCGCGTGTTTCAGCCGTAATTCTTGTGCTGTCAGCAAACAATGCTCAGGGAACACAAGTTACCACTTAAAAATTAAAGTGGAAGTTAACAGCCTCTTTTTGAATGAAATCATCTGAAGTTCAGTATTAAAGAGCACCTACTAACCCAAGCTATTATTTAAAGTGCTTAAGCAACTGTAGTTCTATATAAAAATTTCACTGTCAACTTGATTGCTTGTATTATTATTTGTTGTCCTTAAACTGGCTGCAAATGCTTCCTCCAGGCACTTAGTATAACCACGCAGTATCCTGCCACAGCACTGAGGCTATAAACTTAGATGCTGCCTTGTCTGACTTCTTGTAGATTTTATTTAGCACCCGAGCAACAGCAAGTAGAAATACCGAACCCAGCAAACTGCAAAAGCAAATTATGTTTCTCTTTGTGAAGACGCATGCATATGTATTCACCCGTTATGGAGGGAAGCAGTCATACAGCAGGCCTCCTCGAGCGAAGGGGGGCACAATCAGATTTAGAGAGCTGTTTGCAAACTGATTTGCGATGCACGCATTGGACTTAATGAAGACTGGGTTCATAAAATATTTATTCATCTCTTGCTAGCAAATTTCTAACATGTAATTTGCAAGTCCTCACTTTTTGCCTCCTAACTGCAGCTGCCTGAACCCCAAGCCCCCTCTCCCATCCCGTTTCCAGAGGCGGGAGGAGCGCCAGTCCCGAGCCGGGAGGTGCCGGGGAGGTTTGCGACTCGTGGAACAGCGCGCGGCTGCGCGGCGGCTTTCCTCCCCAGGCCGAATCACAAGGGCTGAGAGACCGCGCGTCCCACGGGCACAGCGTCAGCCCCGGGGCTGCGCGGGCAGCGCGGAGCAGTGAGCGCCGGGCACCAGCCCGCTGCTGTGGAGGAGCAGGGCGTCTGCAGGCTGCTGGCTTTCTGCTGGGCGCCTAGGAGCAGGCGGTCTCTCGTACCATAAATACGGTGTTGAGGCAAACATGACATTTCCGAGGGCCCCTGAGCAATTGCCTGCCCCATATAGTCCGTGCTAACGCTGATGGAGGTTGCTTTTCTCCCCTGACAAGTGTGGTAGTTCCTGCTCATCGTCACTGGAGTGTTGGGCAGTGGCTCAGCACAGGGACCTTGGGCTGTCTGAGATCCCGCAGCATTTGTGCAGACAGCGAGGAGCATCCTGGCACCCGGGGCTTCGCACCCTGTGGCTGGGAGGGCGGCAGCACGGTACCAGCACGGTACCACCGCGGTACCACGCTGTGCCCCGCGGCACTGCGATGCGGCTTCCTGGCGAGGAGGTGGCCGGATGGATGCAGCCAGCTCAGGTCTTGGTGCGGGAGCTGCACCCACATCTCTGCTTCCAGCATTAACCTGGGCAGCGGGAGATGTGGTTTGCCTGCGCCTACCTCTGCTAGACATGCTCAGAGTCCTGGTACAACCCGGGCTCCATTGACCAGTTCCTCCTTATTTTGGGGTCAGGGCTTCATAGTGGTGACTGCACGCTCTATATCAGCGTGCAACCCTTTAGACACTTGAGTTTTTGATCAGGATCTATTCACAACATTATTCATAATGAAGTACAATTAAAACTGAGCATTTGGTGAAGGACCTGGTGAGCTTGCATAAAAACAGAGACTTCATTTAATGCTTGTCAGTTTTACTGCAGTATCGTAAAACTTTGGCGAAAATTATGTGCAAACTTGTAAATAAGAAGTGTGCAAAGGAACGTGTTTCGGTCAGCCGTGGTTTAAGCTAAGCACTGAGATATGCGTTGAATGTTGCTGTTATAGAGCCATAACTCCTGGGTTTAACATAAGGGAGGTTGTTATATGTAAGCAACTGCCAAAGCTGAATTACGCTAGTTGTTATGTTTCTGATAAGAGAAATGCTTTCAGCAAATTTAATTAGGGAGCTGCAAACTTTTTTAAAATTTAAATTAGCTCATTGAGAGTGAAACTAGAAATTACAAGTGAATGGATTGCAGCTTGTTTTCAAGTATTAATAATTGTTTTACTGATCCAAAAATAATATGGTTTGCATTTTGCAGTCTGGCTAAAAAGCCCGGCACCGTGCAGTGTGTTGGATCCAGCAAGGCAGCAGTTCATATTTTTATACTCTTGTTTTTCCTACCATTATATGTATCTGTGTACAGTCTTAGCTGAGTGTAGTTGGCTAAGGACAATACTCATGAGCTCGCCCAACTTTCCTATTTGTATTGCCACAGTCTCCGAGTCCTGTGCAAGGACCCCTGCCAATACCAGGCCTTGTACCAGCACAGGGGGAAGGTTGCCTCTGCAAGGCAAGATGCACGTGGCAGTTACGTGGAGAGAAGGGCACGGCAGAAGGCAAAGAGACGCACTGCAGCGCGGCGAATGGCAGCTGAGGCATCTGAAGGCCAGCCGTAGGCATTGTGGCAAGGCAGGGCAGTGAGGAGGGATGAACGAGGTGATGGGTAGCTTTGTGGGTGTTCATGGGCATTTCCTCCAGGTCCCAGATGTGGCAGGAGAACAAGTAGCAAAGTCTTCACATCGTCTTTCTGAGCAGGGTCACAGAAGTGTTCTGTTTCAGCAATCGGATCCCTCTGTAGCTTTCTGTCTCAAAGCTGAACACGCCTCAGCTCCCCTAATCTCTGCTCACGTGCCATAAGCCATCCTGATGCCCTCCTGCTGGGCTTCCTCCACGATGCCAGTGTCTCCCTGGAGTGCCAGTGCCCTCTGGACGCAGTCCCGCAAGCGCCGAACGGAGCGGATCCTGCCTGGGCCCTGCTGGCTGCGCGCCCGCTGTGGCTGCAGCGTGTGCTCGGCTGCACGGGCACCCCGCGCGCCGGTGTGCCGTGACCCCAGCACCGCCAGGCAGCTGGGCTGGGAAGGGCGGCACGGCAAAGCCCGGCAGTGGCCTGCTCGCTGGTAGCTTTCATGCCGTACAGAAAAAAGGAAGCAGAAGAGAGAGGTGATGGGCATAGAAAAAGCCTAACGCTGCTTGCTGCTTTCTTCTGCCCCATTTTTCCCCCAGAAGGATCGTAAGCAAGCACCGCTGAATATAGATGTAATATAAGGTGTAATTAAGTAGTGTTGGTTCTTCTGTCTCCACTGTTGAATAAAAGTAGGCTTTCCTTTATGACTTTTCTATATGTAAGTCAAAAGTTTTGCATTACTGTAATTAGTGGCTTAAACGTGTGTTTATAAGTTAATCATTTAACAGCTTATATTAAAAAGTGTTTGCTTTCAGAATTCTATATCAACTGCAAGCTCTAGCTAGCTCTTATCATCACTCGTAGATAATGGCCTAAAAATTAACAAAATTATATGCTTATGTAGTCCATTCACTCACCCAGCGAGTCAATTATTCTCCCCCGTGGATGCAGGAGGATAAGAATACTAAATTGAATCTGTGACCTGAAGGGCAGAGGGAGAGGAGTTTGTTTGTCTAATGTTAAAATAAAAAACACCCAGTCCTTCCAGCAGCCACTGCCTGACGAGGATCAGCATATTTTAACACGACCATTTCATGAGGTTGTTATGTCTCTTTCCTCAAGTCTTGCTCCATCTTTTCATTTTAAATTTTGTGCTGGCTGGAGAAGGTCTTGTGCCTGAAATGCGCACGCAACCAAATTTTAGACTCCAGCAATAGATCAAATACATTAAAAATCTGAGGTTTGTTTACATTAATGAACGTGAAGATAAAATTGGCAGAGATTTGAAATGCCCAGTCTGAAGCCCCCATGGAGTTTGGGAGGGTAGTTGATCCCAGCCCACGTGGGAAAGCTGTGCTCCCCGTGATGTGTTGTTATGGTCTTTGCTGTTTCACAACAAGAAATATGTATGTTATGCGTTCTGGGGAGGTTATGGCCTGTGGCACATGGAGAGGTGCAGTCTCCACGTACTGATTTAGTCTGCTTCTCTCCTGATGGTTCCTGTTAGAAGACTGAATCAAGCTCTCAGCTCCGCTGTAGATCAGACTCGTTCCTCTTTTCAGGCCTTTTCTTCCCGTGTGCACCGAACTGGCCGCAGTTACTCACCGGTGAAGCATGTCACTGGGTGGTGTTGCCTGCAGCCAGGAAGTGCAGAGAAGCTACAAGGCAGCTTCCCAGCACAGGCTGCCTGCCAGCTGCTGTAGGGCAATTTGCAGTTCCGCTGCCCAAAGGCTGGGGTTTGGCTGGAGGAGCATCATGCTGCCCTGGTGCAGCGTGCAGATGTGAACAGGGTTTTCTTTGCTTCCTTCCACTCTCAGCAGTCTCATTCCATCCCTGTGCTCCTCCGTGGTGGGCTCTCCGAGTGGTGCTGGTGCCTTGGTTTCGCATTGCATGAAAACATCATCCTCTTCCCACGTACCCTGTTCAGTGAGGGGTACCGGTGGTCCAAGGCCTGAGGGATGTCTGCCTCCTTTTTGCCTCTCCACCAGATGTGAAACAGGCCAGCTGGAGGCTTCCTGTGCTCAGCAGAGATGAGACAAAGATGTGTGTGCACAGCGGGGGTTAGTTTATTATTGCTACATCAATTAGCATAATGCCTTAGGATTATTTTTTGCTTTGTGTAACATGGCACAGACATTGCAGCAGGACCGGGAGGCTGATTTTTCTCTGTAGGGTGTTTTGAAGAGTAAGGCTTGGACTGGGAAAGTGGACGTGGAAAACCATGGTAGAGATTCTCTTTGTGGAGGGAAGGGATGTTCCTTAGCTGGAAGCTCTGTTCACTGCCATCTATGCTACTTTTTACCTCGGAGCACTGCAGCACGGGGCTCTGCAGAGAGAGAGCTGATTAGTCTCGGGCAGAACTTGGGCTGCAAATGCATCGATACCAAACGGATCATGAAAACCTCCTGTTAGATGTGGCCCGACCTGGGCTGCCCACACCGAGCAGCTGATCCTGCTCTGGCTGAGCCGTGGCTCGGGCATCGTCGTGGTCGTTCTCCCCGCCTGGGAGCCGTGGCCAGCCCGTTCCCATCGCCCCGGTGTGCACGCTCGTGTTTGTGCAGGACTGCGTGCACGGGAAGGGGGCAAGGCAGCTCGCGTCTCTTGCGGCAGAGCTGCAGGAGGAAGGCTTCGCAGCAGCCATGTTACAGCGCTAATGCCAGTCAGAGTTGCCGGGGGTGCTCGGAGCTCTCTGTTGTAAGGCTGCACAAGACTGCAGGGGCTGTTCGTGCCTCCTTGCTGACGGGTATTCAGGGATAAAGGGCTGAAGGGAAATGTGTGGTGCAGAAGGTCTGTGGGTCCTGCCTGCAGGGAGGCAAAATCAAGAGGCCCTTTGTTTGTAGGCGCTATTGGTTCAGCATGGCCTCGGGACTGGATTTTATAACCTGCTGAGTTTCAAGCACTGACTGGGATGATGAAAAGAGCAAATACATCTACATATAGGAAGGAGATTATGGCTGTCGAGTTGGAGGTTACTGTGGCTATTTCTGCTATATTTGTTTGCGGGATGGTAGTTATCGTAGTTACTCAATGAATGAGTTTGTGGTTGAGACCCCAAGGGAGTCACGTGCCTTCAGCAAATTTGTCTCAAAGCTTCAGATGAGCTTTAGTTTTTGACCCTATAGATCTATTAGTGGTTAGGGGAGGAGAGGGACCAGGTCGTACTCCAGCTCCAAGCACCCGGCAGCGCTGCTGGAATGGCCAACCCCAGTCTTCCTGCGGTGCTGTGAGGAGCCTGCCTGACTTCAGAAAGAAATCCCCTTTGAAAACAGTGATTTGTGCCGTTCTGTTTACTGTAACTGCTTCATCAGAGGTCCCTTTTCAATAGTCTGGAGTGAACCTGAATGTAGGCTTTTGCGCAGATCCATTACACAGCAGGCTGAAGGCTTTCAGGGGTGAAAGGCAGCAGCTGCTGTGCCTTTAGCGCTGGTGTGAGCTGAAGGGCTGTGAAGCAGATAGACACACGTGTGATCACAGGAACGCTTCTGTACCGCAGCGATCGGTACTATTTTCCTCTTGAACATGAGCAATTTTGAAAAAGAGCTCGAGCCTTTAATGTGGCAGCAGCAAACACTTGAAAGCGATTAAATCATACAGGGCAGGAAGGAAAACAAGCCCCGCTCGCTGCCGCGGCTCCTCGGGCGAGGCAGCGCTGCTGGCAGGGAGGAGCTGCGGCAGCCTCCCCCCGCCGCCCCCCCGGTGTCCCCCAGCGCCGCCAGGGCTCCGGGCTCCAGCTGCCCGCTGTCCTGGCCACGGAGCCACAGCCCGGCCCCCCGCTGCTTCCCGCCGTCCCCCCGGGAGCTGGGGCTGCCAGCGGCTGAACCTCGCCCGGGCAGGAGGGTTCGGCGCAGAAGTTCTCCAGGTAGACACTGCGGTCACAAATTAGCTTGAATCAGCGGCACAGGAGTTATGAATCCACGGAAATGCGCTTGTTTATGCTCACAGAGTCTCAAATGCCGCAGAAATGGGTTTTGCGACCAGGAACGGCTGGCGTAGAGGAGAGGTGACTGTGGTGGCATGGAGGCTCGGCTCAGTTCCTGCCCTAGCTGTGGTCTGTGGGATGGCCTCCCTGGCCCCCCAGTCTGCAGGACACATGCCTGGTGTTGCAGCACCCAGCTTTGGGTCCCTCCAGCTGAAGTAGCACACCTTTTGCTCTGGCTTCATGGTGTTTAGCTGTTTATACAAAGTGGAACAGCTCAAGGGAAAGGACAAGTGCCTCTCCTCCAGCATAGCCTGGCATCAGTGCACTGCATTGCATGTTTGTCACCCGTGTGGACTGGGAGTGTGACTTTTCATCCATGAAATAATGGCCAGGTCCCCCATTTTAGTATGAAGATGAACCCATGCGTGCAGCACAGAAATCCTGATGGCTCCGAGGAACGTTGGAGACTCTGTGTTGGAGACTGCATGTCAAGAGGGATGTGGGCCAGCTGGGGAGGATCCAGCGTGGACTAGCAGAGACTAGCAGAGACCTAGTCAAGCTGTCGTGTGAGGAGAGGTGAAATGAACTGGAAATGTTTGGTCTGGAGAAAAGCGTTTCCAGGACACAGGGCAGCAGTCTGTTACATCCAGAAGAGCTCCGCCAGGGAAGGAGTAAACTGCTTACCATGGCTCTTGCAGACAGGACTAGTACTGAGCCAAAATTAACACGAGGAGGAGCTGAGTTAAGCGAAGGGGGAGAAATGTTATTTTTCCACCATGTGTTGAGAGACCTGGAAGACATCAATATGAGAGGTTCGGCAGTAATGGCAGACAAACAGCCGGTGAGGACAACCTGAACCTGTTCTGTGCTGATCCTGTGGTGCGGTACAGGGAGAAGTTAGCTGGCCACCTGAGGTTCCTTTTAACCCTATGCTTTATGACTGTTGGATAGTATTAACTGTCTTGTAAAGTGCTGTATAATAACTTTTAAGATCGGGATTTAAGGGGCAAATGATAGAACAGAAGTAGAGGTGGAGGAATCATTTTCTTGGGAAACGACCACAGAGAGATCATCTGAGCAAAATATCATCAAGTTTCAGCAGCTTACTACAAACCTAGATCATCCAAAAGGCTAACCAATGCATCAAAGATCTGTAATTAACAATTTATTAAAATTCTTGTTTTATCCTATCGAAACTTTCTCAGAGAGTTTCTTTTCCCTTTCTAGAATGCTCTTAGCTGCTGAGCAGCTGGAAGGCAACAGGCATTGCAGAGCGAAGAGGTGAAGGCTGGGGCGGTGTGCCTGGGAGTGCTTGCCACAGAGAAAAATAGATTATTTTCTGTTTCCCCTCCCTTGCAGAACTTTGAAATCAATGATCCTGGAAGTGCAATTGTAATTCATCATACCATATTCTTCATTTTTTCGGGCCCTTGATTAGCAGTCAGCTAATGGATCATCTTAAAAATGGTTTAAGGTTTCTTCATGGCTTTTCTTTACACAAAGAGCAAATATGCATTCAGCTAGAATTGTATTTATTATAGATTAAGGGCAATATTGCCTGAGATAGCAATCCTAAAATCTCTGCAAGACAGAATACAAGAGAAAAATAAAGAGATTGTGTGCTTTGGTCTGTGTTTCGGTGACTGCAGAAGTGCTGGGTTTCTTTGCCACCCCTCAGGTCAGAAGAGTCTTGAGTCTTCACAGTTGTCCTCCCAGCCAGAGCATAAAATGTTGTCTGCTACCAACCACCACATTACACAAAAGAAGAAGATTATGGGTTCCTTAAATAGGTGTGTGTTCAATGTGCATAACAGCAGCTCGGGACCTGGTGCTGACAATGACATTTATTATATGAGAAGGAAAGTGCAGGTAAAGGGCTTAAACACAGAGATGATGATTCATGTTGTGTGTTGCTGAATCCTAAGTAAATGGTATTGTAAAGCCTTGTGAAGGGTCGCAGGAGCATGTATGATTTGTGCACAAATCACCAGAATGCCAACAATATCTTGACCACCTGAGATTACAGAAAAACTGAATACCTCTGATTAATGGGCGTGACTGAGGCTGTAGTGCTCAGGGCTGTGGTATACAGGCTCATAAGTTATAAAATGAGGTCCTTTTAGGACTCTGAATTGATTTAGAGTAGTTCTTAGATTCAAGAGTCAAGAGCTCTGAAGAAATACCTAGACTCTTGCTTTCAGATGCTTCCTGTTTTTGAAATGAGATTTTCATTGAATTTTCATTTCACTGATAAAATACTTTAATGCACATGTGTGCAAATGTGGAGGAAAATTGTGATTTTGAAACGAATCTTTCTTTTGAAAGAATTGTTAATGACATATACAATAAATATATGTAAATCTTTAAAAACTCACATTATAAAAACAGATCAGGGAGAATCTGCAAATAAACTCAAGTCTGAATGTTGTTGGTGCTCAGTTTGAGGTAGCCCATGTCTGGTTTTCCGAAATGGTGCGCATTTTCCACTGGCTGCCCTTTGAGTCCAGCTGGGTTTGCACCGGCGCAGCGCCTCGTGCTTTCTCTGGACTATTAATCCCAAGACTCCCGTGTCTTTATCTTGGGTCTGTAGCACAGAACTGAATCCAACTTCATCTCCAGGGAGCATTTTACAAGAGATATCGACATTTGCTGGCGTTGACGTATCAGCACAGTCTGCAGGCGGTGTGAAATGGGCACCGTTCAGCTGTATTTCAGCCCTCCCCTGCCTTCTGTAATCAGGCATCCTTCTCTTCAGTGCTGCAACAGAAATTCAATTTTTGGAAGCAGGGTGGACTTGCTTACAGTGCCCGCCGTACTGGGAGGCGGGAGATGGAGCGGAGCCGGGGGTCTTTGCTCGGGCTCCATGGTGGGGCTGCGGGCACCGCGAAAGCGGCTGGGGGGCTCTGGGGTAGTGCCCATTGGGTGATGTGCTCTCTGGAAGAGAAGCACTGTGCTTGAAAGTCGCTTGTTTATCTCATTTCCAGTTAAACGGGACTAACACCATTGATTTATATTGGCAGTACAATCTAAGCTGCATGCTGCTGTTGCTGCAGAGCTGTATTGTACAACCACATTTTAGAAAACACAGGTGACATTTAGGGATTTTCTTGCACATAATCATTCTTAGCAGAAAACAGAGCATGAAGCAGAAATTGAAAGAGGCTCTTGAAGGGTGAAGCTGGGACAAACAACTGACTTGGTTCCTGTGAGTTTCACATCCTTAGACGTATCAAAGGAAAAAAAGCAAAACATGCACAATCACTGCTCTGATTGCTCCTTCTGTCCAAGCAGGTGGAAAACTTAAATTGTAGAAGCCAAAGGATTTTAACTGCCCGTCCGGAGCTCCAAGGAGACCTGTGGAGTTCGTCCCCGTGCTCCGGAGGAACGGCTGCAAGAAGCGCTCAGCCAGCACTAGCCCCCGAGGGCCGGGTCAGCCCCGCGGGGAGGAGGCGCTGGAGCAGCGCCGGGACCCAGCCCTGAGCTCTGCCTGCCGGGTCGGGTGCAGCGCCCGCGCCCTGCGCCCGTCCTTCTTCCCGCGCTCCCATCAGCTGCGCCGCGCTGTTTGTTCCCTCGGCTTTCGGCAATCGCGCTTGTTGGACATGGAGGGCAAACATCTGCCATTTCTGTTCAGATTAGCTGCTTGCCATGCTGTGCTTAAATACCTTCAAATGCTATTTGCACCTTCCATCTTTCCACTCTAGCTAGATTATAGAAAAATTATACCTAAATTATAGAAAAATCATGTCAAATAGTTTCACACATGCATTTGGCCTTAAATAAGGAAAGTTGTTTTTTTTTAATCGATTTTAACACTATATTACAAGTACCAAGTGTCACCAACAGCCTGTCACTGGCAGTCTAGCACAAGAGCAGCTAAGGCTCTCTACCCACGGTTGCTTCATTTTGTGTTGTTTTTTAGCCCAGATCTCTAAGGAAATGGGACATCTGTGAAAATGCTGTTTGTCTCAAGAAGATGTTGAATCTTCTGGATATTTCAGCCAAACTTGATAATGGGGAGAAGGATCAAATGTCGTCTTATGGGAAAGTGTGTGCTGGGAGCTCACCTTAGGTATCAGATTTCCTTTGCTCACAGAATTACTTGATCTTAATTCTTTTCTTTTCCCTTTCTAACATCCTGCAGTGCGTAAACCACTGCCAAAAAATGTTTTGTGGCTTAGTGCTGAAGGCAAAAACTAGCCTTTACTTAAAAATCCCAAAATTCAGTGTCAGCCTTTGTGGGGCTCAACTTAATGCCCCCAGTTGTGCCCACCAGCAGAGTTACCTGCACATTTGTGGATTTTCCAAAAAATATTTTCCAGTAATCAACTATGACTTGGAAGTGTTTGGGAACTTCTTCCTTTTTTAACAACCTAATAAAAAAGTATTTAGAGTAGATGCTTAATGTAATGCAATGTAATGTCTTCCAACCGTTGTATGTAAAACCGAACACTTTCATCTCTCTCTCTTTCTCTCCAGAACAGCGCAGTGATTTCTAATGCATTCAGATTTTTTATTATCCTTCTGTTTTCCTTTTTATTTTTCTTTTTTTTTTTTTTTTCCAGAATATCTTTCAGCTCCAGATTAAACCCCCGAGTATAAAATTCAGTATTTAGGAATAAGCCTGTTGTGCAGAAAACTGTGATGGTGGATCTAGAAAAGAGCAGATTTTACTTATTTTCTTATTTTCACAATTTCAGCAGAGCCCAAATAAGTCTTGTGTCATGGCCAACACAAGTCTTGAACAAAGCACAGCTGCAGTTTTTTGCTTCCCCTTGGAGCAGAGCTCAGTAAAAAGAAATGCGGGGCTGAGAAATATTAAAGGCAGTAATGGGCCAAAACCAGTGTGGGCGAGATCCTCCTGCGGTGAGCTGAGTTATATCAGGGCTGAATTTGACCTCGTTAGTTACGTAGGCACCTCTTGTTGAGGGCGCAGTCGTGAAGTGGTGCGGGCCGAGCGCTCCGCTGGCCGCGGGTCCCCGCCGCGCGCAGACTGGATGCAAATCCGAGCAGCGGGAGGGCGGCCCACTGCTCCCCGGCTGCCGCGGGTTAGCTCTGCCTGGGTGAGAAGCGCTTTCTTCTTGTCGCAGTGCAGCATATGTAGGGCACGGGCGGTGGGCGTACAGTCAGAACGGGTTCTTAATGCGTTGCTGTTAGCCAGTCATTGGTGGTACCAGCAGCATCCCCTCTGTCGATGCAGGGCGGTATTTCAGAGGAGCCGAAAAATGAACAAGCCCGAGTGGTTCTGGCATGCTAACTGGTGCTCATTCCCCTGGCCTCCTCGGACAGCTCCAGCCTCACCGAGCTCCTGCTCAGGCTCCTAGCGGTGTTCCCACGCGCAGAGCTTGCTCTCAGCCTCCGTGTATAACTTTGTGAAAAGTGGTGTAAATAAACCGTTAGAATAATAAATACTTGGTGTTTGTTTTATTAGAAGAAACCAAATAAATGGATACCCAGAATCAAGGCAAATCGATTTGCTACTGTAATTCTTACGGGCTGAGAAATATTGTTTTGAAAATTTAAAATTCATTGAAATCCCTACAGTACTGGCAACTCCTTTGTTTTCTTATTAATGAATATTGTTTATGCTGTTAGTATCAGAGCTCTAAATGAACAAAACCAGTTATAAAAAACAGTGTGAAATGCGTACAATTAAATGCTGATGTTATGAGGTAATGGAGACCTTGTCCCAGGCTCACAGAAAGCAGAAGCATCATCTCCCTTGGTTCCTGTAAGCTTTGGATCAGGACCCAGTTGCATAGCTTTTATTGTCGTGGAATTTCATTCCTGATTAACAGGTGTTCATTTATGGTCTCCTGCTGCTTTGTGGAGTATATTGCAGTGTGGTATAGAAGCTGTAATCATGTTATATTGTAATCAACAAATGTTAATCAGGCAGTTCGTAGTTTTACGGGTCCAAAATGAATTCTGTGTCTCATAGTATCTTTACAAAAATTGTTGCAAAAACCTTTAAGTCTTTACCAGCACCCCAAAGAAGGCCTGTGGCATTGAAAGCTTTTCTCCAGTGGCTGACCCACACACAAAACATTCAAAATAAAGCAGATCTTCCATCCCTCTCCTCAAGCCCTGACACCATTGCCCGGTGAGCTGTCTCCCAGGGCCATGACTGCCCTGGTCCTGTGCAGTGGCCAGGCACTGGCCGGTACCTGGCTCCCAGCCCGCAGCGCTCAGGGAACTCATGGGCTCTGTGCTGCGCGCCTTCCGCTTCGGTGCTTTGCTCGCGAGGAGGGACATGGGAGCAGAGTGGGACCGCATGGAGGAGACACCAGGTATGGGGTTCCTGTCGTTTCTAAAGACTCTTACGGTCCTCTTTATGGTATTTTGCGTGCAGCGGATACACACAAGAAAACTCCTCTAGTGGTCCATCAGAGAATGGCTTTTGGACATGGGACAGAGGTGAGGATTCCCATCTCCCAGTGTTATTCCTACAACGAATATCATGCTTCTTTACTGGCATGGGGCTCCTGCTGTTTTGATCGTTATTTTGTGATAACGGGTTGGTCCCTGGTGGGTAATCAAGCTGTGTTCACTCTGCAGAATTTGGGAATCTGTCCTGGGCATTTTGCTGCTGGAATCTTGTGGCCTCGATGCTGTTCCTTCCAGTCCAAATCAAAACTTGCTTTCTTCCAGGGCTGTACATTACTCGTAGCACTCGGCTGCATCCTGTACAGGAGGTGAAGCGAGGCAGCATAGCTCAGATTGCATTCACACACTTGCTGTCATTGTGCTTTACTTTTGCCCTTATCAGAAACCTTACTATAAAGGTACAAAGGCAATAATCAGGCAGAGGGATCTAGGCAGATCTAGGCAATATATTAATATGTGAACTAATTTGTGCTGAGCTTTAAAGGGTGTCTTTCATGTTGTATGAAGACATGCGGTCCGTGGCAAGGGCAAGAGGAACATAATGTGGTAATTGGATTGCAGTAATTGGATTAGGTAACTGGTGCCATGGCCAGCCAGACTCCAGCTCACGCAGCTCACACACAAAGGAACCAAACTGAGCCAAGACAAAAGATCAGTCTTCCGCTGTTAATGAGTAAGGAGATATAAAAAGTTTAGTTTCCTAAGTGCATCCATTTAAAAACTTCAAATGAGAGCTGCACAGTTGGATGAAGTATAAAAGTGTTGTAGAGCTTTTGTGTAGACTATGTAAATGGATAGCACTAAAAGCTACAGCTCTTTGGAAAAAAGTTTGGAGGAGTATCGTATCAGAAAATGCATTACCTGTAAATGAAAACAGATTTGAGACTGACAAAGCATCCCGGTGTGCTCCAAAAGTGTCAAAATGTTTTGACTTCAAAGTGACTTTTCATCCTGAGTGACACAATAAGAAAGACATCAGTGTTTCAGGATTGTCAAGATGAAATGTTTCCCTTGATCCCAAACAAGTGTTTATCCCTTTGGTCCTGAAAACATTGGAAAGGTTTCTGGCAGGTTGTAACAAGTGGCAAATCTCCATCCGGCAGCAGAATCTGTGTCCTCTGTGGCGCTGATTATCACGTTCACTTCCACACCACCAGCTCTGCACATAGCTATCCTTTGCCCGCATCAACTCCTTTGTCAATGGGGAGCTTAGACAAAGAGAGCAAGAGAGCCAGGGTCGCTCCGCTCACATTTTCAAGGCTTCCTCTGCAATTGTAACAGCTATAGCCTAGCTTTTATTTGTCTGCTTGATGTTCAAGGTTGCTGTTTGTTGTTCAAGGTTGCCTTGAGGTTCCATTAGCACAGTTTACGTAGCACCGTCAGCATCAAGTCACATCTGTCTGATGTCAGAGAGATACCATTAAGCTAAACAGCCTAGCAGGAAAGGTTGCATGTGTTTAGGAAAGTGAGCAGGTGTGTATAGGGAGCACTAGTTACTTAGTGCAGCTAATTTACAGCCTGATCCAAGTCAAGGAACAAAAAGGTCACATAAATGAGAAAGTGCTCCATCTGTTTTTATTATTCTCCAAGTCCAGTGCAGTGCTTTGTCGTGTTAAATTATATGCAGCAAGCCCGTGACAAAGGAGATAAAACAATTCATTTGCCATTTGAGGTAGACTGTTTTTGTTGTAAACAGTTTGATGGGCTGACATTGACGGTTTTCCCAAATTTAAATCTTACAGGCACCCTGAGGTTTTCTCAACATGACTCAATTACTAAACCTGAATTTTAAGCAGAATCCCTTTATGCGACAGTTGCCAGTGAGCAGTGTCACGGGGAGGGGCGGAGGCTCCGAAATGTCAAGTTGTCCCCAGGAAAGGCTCTGAAAGACAGATGAGTGGGACCGCACATGCTTCCGAGCCCGCGCCCGCGGGGAGCCCGCTGCAGCGAGGAGCTGCCTGCAGAAGCCCATGTCCACGCTGCTGGTTCGTCCCTTCCTCCCCCCCGGATTCTCTCTTCTGAAAAATGTCTGAAGATCACAATCACTATTCTTTTGGCAAATTCTGACTAACTCCTTACTCAAAGGGATGTGATTGAATCAATACATTGATTTACTGTGGTGATAGTGTTTGAAGAAAGAGAACGATCCAGATGTGATGGCGTTGTGCATCCTTCCCAACACCTAGCCATGCGGTGACAGATGGAAAAAGCAAATGTTTCCTGCTGCGCATCCCCCTGGCACCTGAAGGCGTTTTAGTAACGGTCACAAGTCCTGCAGAGCTTGGTGCCTGGCCGCTGCGTGCTCCTTGCTCCACGAAGTCCCCTGGCTGCGGGACGCCAGCCTCACCCCGACCCTTGGCAGGCTCTGGGCAGGGGGCAGCACGAGCCCCAGCTGGCTCGCAGAGCCCCACGTCCTGATTTGCTGGCCCGGGTGGTGCTAACGGGCCTTTTGGCAGCTGTCAATGGAATGAGTGCCTTTTTCCTGTGTGTCCCTCCATCTGTGCGGGGGGGATACGTCCTTTTGAGCTTTTTCTTCTTCAGTCTGTGCGCCTGCCGTGTGCTGGGATGGAGCTGGGACGCTGCTGGGGCTGTCTGCTGCCTCCTGGGGCAGAGGAACCACTCGAAGCGGAGGAGCAGAACGTCCTCTCCTGAGCGTGTTTGGGTGCATCTGGCTCCGTGCTGGGCCATGCAGAGCGTTTGCACGGGAGCACACGGGTGGCTTGTGTGTGCTCCCTGCCCCCTGTTCCTCAGCCCAGGCTCTCCCAGCTGTGCGCAGCCCTGCCAGATGTGCCGTGCCGTCCCGTCCTGCTCCCGCGGAGGCAGCCAGGGGACCCGGCACCAAACAGGCGCTGCCGCGGAGCTGGGGCTCAGGGAGACAGTGGGCTTGGAAACATTGCCCAAAAGGGTAGTGCTAAACACCAAAAGGGCTCTGCAGGAATGAACATTTTTGGATTCAGATGATATCTTCTTTGAAAAAAAAAAGGTTTGGTTTCTTTTCTCTTTTCTCTGATTTTCTCTTTCATTTTTCACTTGTCCATTGAGATGAGGAAGCAAATCACAACATGAAAAAATGAGACAACATACTTACGCCATTCTTTCCAGACTTGCTACTCTATTAAATAACAAAATATTAATAATTTTTGTTTCTTGAAATTCCATTTTTTTTACAAATACATTTTATTGGAAAAAAACAAACAAACAGAAATTGTGATCAGATCTGCTAAGTGACATCCTGGATCAACAACCTTCATATTTTTCTTGCTATCCCTTTCTGCTTTCTGCCGCTCTCTCTCACCTCCATCTACACCCGTCTCGTACTTTTACTCCCCCGGGGCTGGAGCTCCGCTGTCCACGGAGGTCACCTCTGTGCCCAGGGGCACCCAACAGCCACGTCTGGGCTATGGGCCTACGGCTGTTCCCCGGGAGGCCTGGTGGGCACGAAGCGCGCTGGTTCAGCAGGGCCACAGTGGCACAGCGCGTCCGCGAGAGCCGCGGGATGGACCAGCAGATGTGTTTGTGAGCTCTTGGCCATCTCCACCGACGCTTTGCAGGAGGTGACCCTGCACGAGTGGCAGCTGCGGGGAAGCTCTGCTGGCGGCAGCACGGCCACGTCTGACCGCCCTTTCCACTCCGTGCACCCGGAGGTAGCAGTTCACGTCTGAGCAGTTACAGTTCCACTTAATAACAGTATTCTTCTGCCACAGACACCTTTTCCATTTGGTTTATCTCCTCCCTCTCCCTGGCCTTGCTGACGGTCTGTCATCCCCTTCTGTGATGGAAGTTGTTACCATGACTGTTTGCAATTTTCAAGTCTGTCCCACGCTGCCCTAATAAATAGTTCATCTCTGTTATCTCCAGCTGTGACATATGAGCTGTTCCTTCTGAGCTTAAAGCGGTGCACTTTAACCAATCTTTATAACCCGTCGTTCAGCCCTACTCATTTTTGAGATCCAGATGTGTTTCGGTTAAATCCATCATGTTGCAGTCATTCTTGGCTGAGCACTCAATCCTTTCTTCACCACCATACCCATCTCCTTACTGATCCTCTTGGCCTTTGAAATGTATTTTTCCATGTGGCTTGCTGTGAAAGTTTTCCCCTCTGATTAGGGTCTCCGTTCTGTCCTGCTGAGGGTTCTTTTATTTTATTAATTCCCATGGAAATCATTGTGAGTGCTCGGTGGCCATCATAACAACTGCATTATGTATGCCATTAATGTACAGCGCGTACCTGAGGCAGGGGGCCAGTCCAATGTGAAGCTATAAACTTTCTTTAGGCTGTAAGCAGTGGCTGATGATTAAAGTCACTGAAGTTCTGCAGGATTTTGTCTTAGTGAAAGCAGAGATTTGGGTCCCTTACCTACCTTGACTTACAAGTCTTGCTGACCTGTATGAAAGACCATTGACTTTGCTGCACAGAATGCACATTTCAGTGCTCTCCGTGGATTTCCCAGCATCAGCAACCAATTCCTCTCTCCTCCCACTTCTCTGAACCTTTACCAGCCGTTCTTTCCCAGCTTTTAATCACAGTTCTATCCCCTGTACTAATGCAGTCATTTCCTCCCTGAGTAATCTTGTAGATGATAGATTTTCATGCTAAATATTCTTATAGGTCTTCATGTAGCAGATTAGCACCTGTCAAGTCTTTCTGCAGGTAAATCATATTTCAGATAATTGGCAAAGATGTGTCTTTAAAGATGTCTTGCTACTGATTTGGATGCTTTTTGAATTGAGTTCTCAGACAAGAACTGATCATCCTACTGGGCACTGCTTGGAGAGGAGTCCCAGTATCTGCTTTACCAAGGTTAAAGCTTCCTAAGGTCTGTTATCTCTTGGTTTTGACCCAGCTACTGTATTTACAGTATGTAATGGTGTTGTAAGGCTCTATTTTTGTTTTATCCAAACAGATAGCAAATAACCTCAAATAATGTTTCAGAATAATAGGAGATTGAAAGTGATTAAAAAAACCTTAAACTTGCTATATGGTCTGTGAATATGCATGTACCTCTTTGTCATTGAGTATATCATGAAGTTTAAATAAATGTTACAGCTTCTTATCAGACAGCTTTCTCTTCCTCAGATTAATACCATAGATAATGTAGGTATATATATTTTTTAAATTGACAGGACATTTATTTCTGTTTCCAGTGGCAGAAATCCATTAGAAGTAAACAAATTCTTTACTCTTATCAGAGTGCTTTTTGTTGTCTGCATTTAAAGATAAAGCTCCCCTATTTCATCCTAGCACGTGTGCGTGCATTTCTGGCGGCATTAAAGGGAGACGCTGTTGCAACGGTGAGGTTACCGTTGGCCGCAGTGGGTGGAGATTCATCTGGAACACATGTTGCATGACGGGTTACGGTTCGTGTTTTCCGTTGTACTTTCCCTTCGCACACATTTGTAAAACAGCCACAGCTTTCTGAGAGTCTCAGCTTTCCTGGCTTTGTCCTGAGCGCAGAGGTCAGAGGGGCTGTGCTCAGCCGCGAGTCACGCGGTGACTGTGCCGTTAATTAGCGAGTGCTGCTGCTGGAGTCACTGCTGGTGCAGCCCCTTGAAACTGCTCCGGTTTTATTTGGGGATAAACCCATCAGACTTCCAACACTCAGAGATTTCCCCTGTAGTCCCCTGTAGTCCTGCAGTCAATTTGCTTTCCTTATTTCACCAAGTGAATGTGATCTTCTTTTCAAATCCACTGAGAGATGCTACCCTCTGTTAAATTGCTTCCCTCAGTCTATCTGTTGTTCAGATGCCTCACCATGTGATACGGGGTACAATGAAACGATTTTCAAGATGAAATATTTATACCCAGGCAGGGTGCGGTGGTCATCGGAGAACAGAAGAGAGAATTGATAGTTGTAGAGAGGAAGAGAACCAGCCCAGAGCGAGGACTTTCTTTCTGGCTTCCACAAGACCTGCACATTTATCCAGAGGTCTCTTAAATTAGTATGATTTGCACAGGTGTACATTTATTACAGCTTAGCTTCTGGCATCATCCAGTGTCATCTTTCACCAGGGAGTTTATAAGTATCAGTCAGTCTTGTCATTTTGCGTTAGGAAAAGGGTTGAACTCTAAACCAATTCCTCATGCAATACTCAAAATATGTCCCTTAGAAAAGGGAAAAAAAAGAAAAGCACAAACCAAAGGTAACTGTCAACTAAGCTCTGAGAGATTTCTTGGTGTACAGGATTATCACAACACAAGAAGTTGTGGTGCATGCTCCAGGCTGGACCTGTTTCAAGGGGTGGGAAATCATGAAGCATGGCGTGACCTCGCTTCTGCAGGGGGAACAGAGCTGGAGGAAGGGCTTGAGACCTCAGAAACAGGAGGCTCTTCCAGCCTGGAGAAGATGGTGTGCAGCTGGGACAGGAGGGGCAGAGTGCAGGTGTTTGCAACCACAGAGCTGAGCAGCAGTTTTGGGTCCATACAGGAGCAGTGAGATCATGATTGTGTCCTTTGAAATCTCTGGTCCTCACCAGTAACAACTTTCCTCCCCACTGACTGTCTTGGACTGAAGAAAAAGGTATATGAAGCAGTATTTTAACATTTTAATATTCATGTTTTTGAATTTACAGATAACGTTAATTACGGTCTACATGGTTGAGGTTTTTAAACTTGTAATTAATTGGTTCCTTCGGTAGTTATTGACCGTAAACAAGTTTCATTCTGTAGCTACAAAACCCTCAGAAGCTCTTTGGTCAGTAAATTCCTCAAAGAATATGAACCACGGACTTACTGAGAGAAGTAATTACACACTGAACTCATTATTGGCTTTGGCCTGTGTTTGAAAAATGATGTCCAGACTGTTGTATGAACACAGTGATGGCTTGCAACAGCTTACAGTGGAAAATCTCTTAGGTGTGGTGTGGTCCCTGCTGGGTCTGAAGCTTGCTTGTAGGCAGGCCATAGCAGAGTAATGCCCTGATCCAGCTATTCAGATGATGTATGTTGGCACTGCCTACATTTAATTAGAGAGTTGATCTCCATGTCTTTCATTCTCAAGGTGATTTATTGTCAGCTACCATGGCGTCCCAGGTCACTAAACCCCAGAATTCCCAAGCCACTTGGTATTCAGTCAGTTGGGATGCAACTATAGAAACAGCTGAACACTGATGGTTCCTTTCACTGCCTTTCCAGCGCACTGACAAAAATGAAACATTTATTGTAGGCACGATGCACATCTTAGCTTTGCTAGGACAACTACATAGCATCCACAAGGGACTTCTGGCATGATTTCTGCCCCATGAGTTGTCCCATCTCCACGGCTTCAGGAACTCCAGGGCACTGTCCTCCTGCCATCGTGCTGCCCCAGGGTCGCTGTGCACCTCCTGGCTGCTGTCCCTTCCCTGCCTGGCTCCTTCCCTCCCTCCCTTCCCATTTGCAGCTCACTGACTCTCTGACCCTCTCTCATGATCCTTGTTTCATTCTCTTTACTTATGCATGAACTTACCCAGTTTTCTTCTTCCCATGTATCTGATTTGCTTTCTAGAAGCATTCTTCAGTTGCCCTCTTCTTTGGGAGTCCCTGGATTCGTTCGTTCATATCAGTGGCCTCTAGTCTGCTTGTCCCTGCAGCTTTTGCTTAGGTTTGTCCCATTCCTTCACTTTCGTACACACATTTCCCCAAACCTCTCCTTTCTCTTAGGTGAGAACATCCCAGCCCCGGCATCTGCGTAGGCAGGGGGAAGGTGGAGCTGTTGCTGCCTTGCAGCACCTGGCAGCAAGGAGTGCAGCATTTTCCAGTGAATTGAGCGTTTCCGATTTTCTGCTTTGCATGGAACTCAGTAATCTCAGGCCCCTGAAGACTTGTAAGACTAGTTTTTGAACGAGTGATAGCAAAACAGAAAAATGGGAAATGATGATATTTAGTAGGAAACCTTGCTGCACTTGACCAAGAGCAAGAGCTGAGCGGGAGTTAGGAAAAGTTCACTTACAAAAACTGCCTCTGTCTCCAGGAAATAGCTCCAAAGGGGCTTACTCCAAATAACTCTGATCCATTAGTCAATTTTCAATCCCCTTACCATACATGATGTATGGAATATGAAAGAAACAAGGCATCACGGTATTTGTCTTTTATTTTTAAGTGTGTAATAGATTTATGGTATTTGTGGTCAGTAGCAGGAAACTTCAAGGTCACTTAATTTGTCAGAGCATTAAAGAATATTGGCAAAGACACAGCATGGAGTCTGGCACAGCAGAGTCCAAGTGCTTACCCACGTAATGGAAAAGAACAAATGTTAATGTGTACATAAAGGGGACCTATCTCAATTCCAGATTATAATTGTGGTTGTATGTAATGTAGCCTAACTGGCAGGTGAGAAAAAAATGCTTTAGAGCTATGTTACTTCACGCATGAAAATTTGAAAACCTGATCTGGGAGAGTTATTGTGAGCTGTCACGAGCCGGAGCGCTTGGAAGACAAAGCGTGTGAGCGGGCTGGGGCAGACAGCAGCTCTGTCTGAAGAGATGCACCATAATGGAAAATCACAGAATTCCCTCTTCCCCGGTTCAAACAAATACGATCTTGTTTTACACTCCAGTGCCTTCAATTGCCTAAGAGAACGGCATTTTTTAACATCTAATTTGAATCATCTGACCTACTGTTGTGCTGCTTTATGTAGTTTTACTGAGCAAAAAATTAAGTAATCAGTAATGTTTCAAGCTGGTGCTGTGGTATTGCATACTTAAGTTGGTACGGTAATCTTCCTTTTTCCCAATATGTGATTTTCAACTGAATACTTGATAAAGCCTGTTGAGATATTAAATTGATGGAGAACTCCAATATCTAAAAGCTGCTGTCTCCAAGTATTGGGCATACATTTGTTTGGCCTCCTGTGGTGTGCTGTGGGACAAGCACCCTTGTGTTATTTGGGTGCAAAGTCTGAAACACATGCACATATTTCTCCAACAAATATAGAAATCTAAGTGTAGTTGTTTAAACTTTAATGCACAGTTTACGGTAAACAACAGAATTCTCCTCCTTTAGACTCAAAGCCTAACTGTGTCTGTCAAATTCTGTATGAAACCCCACGGACATGAATGAACGGGGGTCAGAATTCAGCTCCTTATAAAGAAACTCTGCAAGTCGTGAGTTGGCTGAATCCTTATGAGTTATTTAACAACAAAGAGATAATTTGACTGGCAAGGGATGTTTCTATCCCTGATACAGGGAAAACAACTCTCACAGCGCAGGAAACAAAAAAAAAAAAATCAGTTAAAAGATCATGAGAAAAATAAAATATTTTCCATTTTCAACTGCAACCATTTTTTAAAAAGAGTTGTTTCATGGGTTTCTTTTCACTGAAAAATGTTCTATAAAAGTGTGAGCAGTTGTTAAAATGACGTATCACAGGAATTAATTGCTTGTGAAGAAATGTGAGCCTACAGAGGAGCATGGGAGGGATAGAAAGAGAAGAAATAAATTGCCCTGTTCATGACTTTACTTGACACCTTTTTCCTCTTCCCATCCCAGCTGCGTTCTGTGAAGTGCAGTTATCCTGCGCCGACAGCGCAGTGCTCCGTGCAGAAGCTCTTTGAGGGAGCTGGGGGTGTGCAGCCTGGAGAAGAGGAGGCTCCGGGGAGACCTGGCAGCGGCCTGCCGGTGCCTGAAGGGGGCTGCAGGGAAGCTGGGGAGGGACTCTGTCAGGGGGTGCTGTGATGGGACAAGGGGGAATGGTTTTAAACTGAAAGAGGGGAGATTTAGATTAGCTATAAGGAGGAAATTCTTCACTCAGAGGGTGGTGAAGCCTTGGCCCAGGCTGCCCAGAGAAGCTGTGGGTGCCCCATCCCTGGCAGTGCCCAAGGCCAGGCTGGATGGGGCTTTGGGCAGCCTGGGCTGCTGGGAGGGGGCCCTGCCCATGGCAGGGGTGGCACCGGGTGGGCTTTCAGGTCCCTTCCAACCCAAACCGTTCTGTGATTCTGTGATTCTATGAAATCTTCACCTCTCTATGAGAGCCATCAGGCTCGTAGGAGGAGCTTTTTTACCTTTTGGGTCTGTATTTAGTTAGGAATATTTGGAACACAGAGACCAACAGCTTCACAGAGGTCTTGGTGATGCTGCAGAAATGAGGGAAATCGCTTCATTGGTATCTCAGTATGCTAGTTTTACTGAAATTGATAAAAAAGCTTTGCTGTCTCCATACTTCACAGGAGGTGTGGCAAAAAGACGCAAAATATCTCACTGCAGTAATGACACAGAGGCTCCAAAATAAGCACGCTCCATTTTGAAGTCTAATCCTCATTTTTTGCTTGAAAAGAAATCAGCAGCTCAGCTTCATGTGAAGCCATGGAAAGGCTGAGCAACTGCAAAGGCATTGGGAATTTCAACACGTTCATGAATTTTCCCTTTGATTCAGTTTGGTTGAAAGTAGTCAGCTCATGTGGCCCCACTGTTAAACTGGGAGGTTCAAAGTCAGCTGTGTTGGATGTGCCTTGTCTGGGTTGTTCACGAAGAGCTTGTTTGTGCTTGGTAAGAAATTGCAGTTACGCCTCAGGGTTTGCATCTTCAGCTTCTCGAGTCTGCCTCGTCACTTCTTTGGGAAGTGCTGGTCTCTGCTCTCCCAGGCTGGCGTGTCACCTCGTCACGGGCTGGGCTCTGCCCCCAGCATCTGTCCCCTCAGGCTGCCCGCGAGCTGTCTTGAGACTACATCAGGAAACCACCGAGATGCACGTGGATCAGTTGTTGCACGCGTGCTTTGGCATTGTCTGTCTGGTGTAGACACACATACAGGGGCTGCGGTAGCGCTTAGTGTATTAAAACACGCTGTATTGCAAATGTAAACGTAGCTGCAGCAGCAGCACCCTGCTGCCACTTCGGCATATGCCAAGCCTGTTCAGTGCAAGGACATCTCTTTCACCAATGTGCAGTAGGAGCCATTAAAAACATCCCCCCAAAGTGGGCAATGAGATTATGTGTTTAATAAGTTTCAGATATTCTGTGCGAGATTCTCTTCTGTCCGTGTCACCACTGATGAGAGAAGTGCCCTGCAGTTAGCTGTTACATTCCTGCTGTCAGCCCGATTTTCCAGGGAGAAGGGCTACTTTTGCTGACCTTTTTTACACAGTTATTTCAGTGGAGAACATGGTGACTTGGAATTGAAATGATATAACCTAGGAGTGTGACACACTATATTTTTGCAGAACTTCCTCCCCATGGGGTTAAGCAATAGTCTTAGGCTTGGCATTCAAGTGAATTTTGGACCATGCGTTAACCCCGTGTTTCTGGGAAGGGGAGAGGGACATGAAAAACACTAATTGCAGCCTGGCTGATCATATGAGACTGACCAAAAGAGTGTGCATTCATTGTTCAAGCTTTCTGGTTTATGAAGTAGGACAGGTAGGACAGCAGAGCTGGATCTGTCTCATAATGCTGGTAACAGTTTGGGTCCAGCTACTGGGGCTGTGTGAGCGGCGACTGATTCATTCCAGCAAAGATTTGCAGCTGGGCTTTTTAATGAATCAAAAAATGCAAAGCAAAAGCCAGTCTCAGCTTCTGAGCCCTTCCTTTGTTCGTTCTGACAGTGTGTAAAACAGCAGGTTTTTCTTGTGTCTTTTATGCAAAACTCTAGATCACACATATTGAGTTGCTCTGCAGTCACCTGTTAAGAGTAGTATCTGATTAGCCCATATTGCCTTGAAAGGTTTATTTATATTAACAAAGCTCCTAGCAAATACCGTCTGACATTTACTTTGTAACCATGATAATTTCCTGTGATTTAGCGTTGTGATTTTGGCTTCCTATTGTTTTGTTCAATACCCCTTTCATCAAAAGCCTGTGAGTTCTGCCAGAGACCCCCCTGTGGTCACCAGGACCAAAATTACATGTTATGGGGAAAGCTCTCGTCATTGCAGCTGGTGATCAGTGTTGCCCTGGAATGGGACTGATGAGTGATAGCTGGAAAAACGGAAATTATATGAGTGGGCTGATAGGGGAAATTACCTATCCTTTAAAAACAAAAACAAAAACAAAAAAGCAGCTACATTCTGATGACTCGTGTGGTAGCAATTTCATGTAGTGTGAAGTAACTTTTCCTGAATTTACTGACATTTCATTTTACCAAAAGATCCTCTGTTTGTACCTAGGTAGAGGATTAAAAGGAGACAATTCGGTGTTCAGGAATGGGGTAAGGAGTTCACTAATTATCTTGACCCTGAGTCTTCGAGAAGAGATCAGCTCCTTTCCTGCTCATCGTTTCTCCTCACCCTTGCTACAGCACGTTCCGTAATGACACCGAGAGTGAAGGACTTAAAAGACTTCAGCCCCATTACTGTGCAGCTGCCCTGGCTCCCCCTTGCCTGAGAATCTCATTCCCTTTAGGAGACACTTCTCCTTGGTTGGACCCATCAGCGCTTCCCATCTGAGTACTTTCAGAGGAGTACTCTGCTGCAGTAACGATTCTGACTTCATTTATAATGAAGTAAATCAAAACACGTTCCGCGAATGTACCCCCACTGCAAAATGCCGAGGATGAGGCTGGGAGATACGGGCAAAGACGGAGTCACCGGGCAGCTCGCAGCGTGCAGCGGGATGGCTGGTCACAGCGGAGACCGCCGGCACCACGGCTGCAGCCCTGTGGCCGAGCTGGCCACGCTCAGCTCCTCCCTGCGGGGAAGGACGCGGATGCCTTTGGAGCACAGCGCCTCCGACCGCGTGGAGACGCACGCTTGAGGGTGAAGCACACCACGCCCCGGGGCTCAGTGTGTGTCAGCTCAATTTCTCCTGATCATAAAGAGACTGTGCATCACATAGGACCCTAGGGTCCTTCCTAATCAGTGGAGAGAAACGGGCATTTTAAGGATGCAGTTCACCCCCTCCTGCAGTAGAAGTCTCTTACAGGTCAACTGAATTTGCACCTTTAGGGGCCCGCAGGTAACCAGCTGGGTGTGGATGGAGGTGCACTACCCGGCTACAGCAGGTGCGATGTATGCCCCAGTTTATTTATTACGTATACAGCGTTATGTATAGATACAGGAGTTACGTGGGAATGTGCCATGTCTGGCACACAGCAGCATCTGACACCTGCAGTAACACGAGCGATCTGCCTGGAGGTGCTGTGTTCCTGCAGAAGTACAGGGCTCCCAGCAAGGGGGACGTATTATTGTTATTTGTTATTATATCCCTGCACCCCGCTGCATCATGCCTCGGGTATGCACCCACTGTTCTAGGTGAGAAGGTGACAAATCAGACCCGCACCGTGACACTACAGGAATGGGTGAGAAGTCACCAGGACAAGGTACTTTGGTCTCACCTGGGACTTCTGAGCATTTCTGTAAAATAATCCCACTAATAAGAGCAAGCAGGGATGTAGCTGGAACTGAGGAGTGTGTTATGTTTTATGGCAGGGCAGCTAGAGGCAAAACAGGACAGCTGCTAAGACAAAGGCAAGCCCTAGTGTAAAAGTGTGACAAAATGGATACTTGGAGAAGTCAGTCTGATGAGCTTAAAAAATTAGAATTGTCCCCTCTGAATTTAGATATCTGGTCATTTTAAGTTGGGTAATCTTTGCTTGAGTGTTTAATCATGCTAATGCTACAGGAGTTGTTATCTATTATTAAACCTCCCGGAGCTTTTAAGCAGCAGGCAGTGAGAAAGCTCGGCAAAGTCACAAATGGGTCCATGAGATGCACTGCTGGACAAATACCAGGAAAACCAGCTGTGCTATGGGGAAAGCTGCATTACACCCATGGAAGAAGTACCTTACAGTATTTGCAAATGAGAGAGAACATCTAAAAAGCATATGTCTCTGCTAAATGTCTCCCATTAGAAATGCAGGAATTTCCATTAGTCCCAAGAAAACCAATTGTATTTCAGTTGTGAAGTCAATATTGCAGAACTACTGAGTTGTAATGGCTTTAATTGTATTGCTCAAGAACTTTTAAACCACATTAGTCTCATTTAATTCAACTTAAAGGAACACAAAGAGAATTGAGTTCTCTAAACTTGGTTAGGTCTATTTTCCAAAATGCCCTTTTGAGTACAATTAATGTTACACAGTAGATGACAACAGCAAGAGGAAATTTCCCTTAAGTAGATGTAGGAAGGAAGCAAGCCCAGATGAGATTCTGTTGATGTTCATCTAGACCGAAGGGGTGCCTCCTCTCTTGAGGAGTTTGTCAGAGTGCAGCTTACCCTCGCCTGCGAGCTGCCCGGGCGCTCCCCGGCCGGCGCATCTATCTCGCTGCGGGGCGCCCGCTCGCCCAAGGGCAGGAGGAATTCTGCTGCCATTTTCCCACACACTGTAGATGGGCTGCTGTGGTTCTGCCGTAAAGGACAATACAGTCACCAGTGAGATACCAGGGGAATAGCTGTACCCACAGGTAACCCTCGCAGCAGCCCCTCGGTAGAGGTGCACTCAAGGAGTCAGGCCATGGAGGTGCAGGTGCTCCTTTTTGTAGGAAGGGCCATAAGCAGGGTTAACAGACTGAAACATCTTCAGTGTGGGGAGAAGCCAAGAGAGCTAGGAGTGCTCAGCCTGGGGGAGGCTCAGAGGGATCTCAGCCATGCAGATAAATACCCGATGGGGTGTAATGAAAATGATGATGCCAGGCTTTTCTCAGCAGCACCCACTGATGGGACAAGAGGCACTGGGCACAAATTGAAAACCATAAAATTCCACAAGAAAACACTTTCTTCCTGTGAGGGTGGACAAATACTGGAGTGGTGTGCCCAGAGGTTGTGGAGTCTTCATTCCCGGATCTTTGCAAAGCCTGACCAGACACTGCCCTGAGCAGCCCTTCTGGGGCAGCAGGGTGGACTGGATCATCTCCAGAACTCTCTGCCAGCCTCAGTCATTCTGTGAAGAGCTGAACTTGTGCACCTTGGCAGGCACATCACCCTCCCCAGCTAAGTTTGGTAGTGATATTAGCGGCTATTCTTGTGCCGAGACAATAAAGAACTAGTTGTTCATCTTAAAAAATTGTATTTGTTTTCATTTAGAGGTAGAAAGATTTATAACTTGAAACCTAACAAGAAAATTTCCTAGACATGCAAAACTTATCAACAACTAATTTTCTTTTTGTAACTTTTTAATTTTCTTTCCACCATATGGCTTAAGTTGTGTGTGAATTAATATTATTCATAAATGCAGTACAGATAGGAATAAGACCAATTATAGCAAAATATTCACCATCTTTTTAATCTCTATGGTTATGGGAAAGGCTGTTCTCTTGAAAATTTAATATCTTAAAAAATCATGTGGTATGCAATGTTTGACTTTTGCCCCATGGTATTTGTCAAGTTTGCAATATTTTGCCAACAAATTAACCAGGGGTATATTTCAGTGAATTTTTATAAGCCAGAGGGAATCTGCCATTTGGCTTCAAAGTGTCTGCAACATGCTACACGAGTAATTTGGATCTGGTAGGATTCAGTTCAGAGTTTCTGCTAACTCAGCTGGCACAGTCCTTTCTGGCTTCTATTTTGAGAAGCTGATAATTGCTTTGGGCTGGCTGCGGTGCTGCACTCTCGAGTCACAGGGGACTTCTCTTCTGGAGTCAAATGTACAGTTTGGATATTGCTGTAGAGCAAATTACACTGGATTTTTAAAGCCTATTTAGAAATGAATAAATACAGAACTGTCACTTGGCAGTGATTCAATAGCATACCTGTTGCAACATCATGTGTGGCTGTCATCAAAGCCTGAGACCACTTGTATTCGCATCAGATCCCATTTCCATCTCTCCCAGTGTCCTCACAGCAACCTGGAGAAGAAGAAATACAAACAAATTTAGGTGATATTTCCACTCATCTGTCTTGCTACCAGACATCTGCAACTGAGGAGCTTCCTAAGCCAAAACTCTTATCTGCCTTTTTTGTATTTAATTTTTCTTGATAGACCATCTTTCATAAACTCATGTAGTCCATAAGAGGATGGCGACGCTTGCGTTGGTCGGTGTGCTTATTTGCATTGTGTATGTAAGGCCAGAACAGCAGGACCCAGTCCACCAGCAACACCAGCAACAGCCCTGCAAGCACGCCCAGAAGCTGGGTGTGGGCGTCCGACCCTGCGCCAGCAGAGCTCGTTAGCGTGATGCGCTGGGCTGAGCTGCTGCGGCATTCGGGGTGGGACGCTTCCTGGTATGGACGATGCCATCTGTGTCTTCAGTGCCACTGGGAGAAGAACATGGGCCTTGCTAAAAGCGTGCCTGTCCTGGTCGGCACCAGCGTCTTGAGAACCTGAATCGAAGTTTGCACTGGCTCCTCGGAAAGCTGCAGGAGAGCAGGGACTGGGCTCGGTGGTCCCTGGGTGGGCTCTGCGCTGCGTGGATTGCCGATCCCGCACCCAGTGTGCTGCCTCGAGGAAGGAGCCCCAGCGAAGGTTTCTGAAGGAGTTTAGCCCAGAGGGTGGGAGTGAGGGAACCCCGGCCAGTCCCTGCTGGACAGGTCCCAAAAAGATACTGGAGGGAGATGTTTGCCAACAAGAAATTGCAATCGACCCTTCTCTCACCTGGTAAAAAAAATCAAAATTTTAAAATTCAACTTATATATTTAGATTAAATATGTTGAAAAAAGAGTTAATCGACAACATTTTGCTGCCAGAACAAGATCATTTTTCTTATAATTTTTCACCTAGATGACTATAAATCTCTTCACTAATCTCTCTTGATATTTACAGTCTAGTTCAATAAGACCATTCATTTCCTTTCTTGTAGCTGGTATCCTCACCACGTTATCCTGTTACATCTGCAGCCCAAAAATGTCTTCTGAAGCCGAAACTGCAGTTGCAACAATCAAATGCAACTGTGCACCCTGTGTTACCAGTGCTGCCGGCACCAGGGCACGCTCCTGCCCTCACTTGCTCACCAGGTCGTCTCTGACACTCTTAGGCCATTTGCTTTTTTCATCTGAGTGCCAACTGTTTGACGTTTGCTGTTTGTGCTATTTGAAGACGTGCTGACCCTGATCTTCCCATAAATATGCCCATTTGAGAGTGACTAGCTCTGCTCAGCTGGACGAGGTTTTCCCTGTCTCAGCACTGAACCTGCAAAACAAAGGCAAAAGTCAGAGGATGCTACCCGGAAAAAGACAGTGGACAGACGTGCTTTTTTTCCTCGTAGGTGGAGAAGCTGGAGAATGCCCAGATTTGCATTTTCTCCCTCTGTTGAGGAAAGTAAGTTTTCTGTAGAACCCGAGACAGCTTGGCAGAAATCAGAGTTCTGCCTAACGCCATTCAAGATCACGTTGCAGATCCAACCCCACGACTGTGTTTAATCATTTTTTGTTAAAACAAAGTCTCTGAACCTAAGAGTTCCTCGTGGTGGGCCATTATGTCCGGAGGCCAGATTTTAATACACAGAGCTGATTTAATGAAGTGAACTTGACTGAAGTTGTGAGGGACATCAACAAAGTCTTTCTAGAAAAGAAAACAGTTTTGCAATAAATTAATGCCATCTGGTGCTATGTCAGATGAACTCTCTGCATCTGTTACAGCCACAGGAGAGGAGATGTAAAAGAGAAGAATGAGAAGAAAAACAAATAACACATCGCTTCTGAATTGTACTCTAGCCTAGTCTCTAAGTGACCCTTTTTTCTTTTCCGGCATAGTGAGAATACACAGCGATGCTTGAAAATGTATCACCAATTTCTCTCACAAAGAAGCCTTTTGTTTATTTTGTTGTATTTTTTTTTCTTTTAAATTCAGAACCTAGAGGTTCATGTACAAGCTCTGAGGTAGTTTGGTTTTAAATGGGCTGCACTGAAATGATCCATGGCTGCTTCGATAAATTGCAGTGAATTCCTCGCGGAGAGGACGTGGTTGAATAGGAGCTTTCATCTCTCTTCCCTCTCCAGCTCTGGCTCTTTGCAGCTGGAGTTTTCACTTGAAATCCTGTTCACTCCCACCCATTTGGATCTTTTTTTTTTTTTTGAGTCTGGCTAAATGCAAGGCGTTTAGCTGGTAAATGTTCAGCCACCTCCACGCGGACCTGCAGCACAGCACAGAGCTGTCCTAGGGGTGTAGGCAATACCAGCTGAAACTTCTCCTCAATCACGAACTCTCTGGACATTTATCAATTGCATTTGTCAGTTATACAAAAGCAAAGTGAGACTGTAGACTAAAACTGGTACTCATACTTTATTAGATTCCCACCACTAATTGTTTGATTTCCTTCATACCACGGCTATGTTTGGCAGATAAACCCTCCAATTCCTATCCCCGCACTCAGTGCATGTATTTCAGCTGTCAGTAACGAGGAGTTAGCAGTCTGGCGCTCACCTCCTGCCTCTCAATGCTGTGCGCTGTGTGTAAATCCCGGGCCTGGCTTCCAGCAGTGGCCGCGAGCTGGTCGGGGAGGCTCTGCAGAGCTGCTCCGGCCGCAGCAGCTGCTGGGAGCGTGGGGGAAGCAGCTCCACTTTTTAGAGGTGATTTCTGAATGATTTTCTCGTGCTGATCAGAATCCACGCTTTCTGTCTGCCATTCCCAGCTCAAGCAATCGAGGAGCTGCTCTGGTTTTCTTTTACCTTCGTCTCCCACACGTGGAGGTTTGACCACGTCCGTGTTTTCCGGTCTCAGCAGCCTGCCCCTGGCTTGCCATGTGTGAAAAGCATCAAGAGAAGATGCCATACAGCTTCTGTTCTGTTTCCATTCCTTACGTTTCATTTTGGCTGGCGGGCACCTGTCCTCTGTCACGCATGTTGGGTTGCTGATGAACACCCGCTCCGGCTGCTGATGGATTGGAAACCGCCGGTTATCTCTGCGTCCTTCAAGCCTAAGTGGCTCATGCCGTTGTGACAGACAGAGAAAAGGGAGCTGTGATTCTGACAAAGAGAGCCGCTTGTTAGTGTATGCTTTCTGCAGAAATCCTCTTCTGCAGTGTCTAAAATCTGCTGACACACGTTGCCCCGGGGCTGACAAGGCATGATGCTACCCCATGCGTCGTGAGCACCCTCCTCGCGCGTTGGTCTCTGTGCTGCCTCGCAGACGCAGCTCTGCGGGAGGGGCGAGGCGGCATTGCCTCCCACGCCACAGTCCTGTGCCGAAAGAAATCCTGTGGGACTGAACTGCAGCTCATCTGCAAGAATGCAAATCCAGCTGCAGCGGTTTCACTTCTCCATCAGTGAATTCCCGTGGCCCACAGATATTGCAGTCCCTTACCTGGGGCTAAGTCTAGCCTTGCATTTTCATTTCTGCTTTTGTCCTCACGGTGGCTTTGCAGCCTGGTGCACCCTGCCGGGGGCCAACGCTGGCACCCCGCCATGCAGCACCGTCCCCCGGGTTTGCATGGGGGATTGGCTTTTCCTTCTCCCCTGTGCCTCAGCATTCAGGTGTTGTGCTGCCACTTGTGGGATGAGGAGGAATGTCTAAAAATAATTAGATGCAAAGTGAGTGCTCACCCACCCCATCAGCTGCACATCCAAGTGCTCTGGCACCAGAGGATGCCCTGTGCATTCCTGGCTTCATTAGCGCGGATGCAGCACCTCTGGGCCAGCTGATTATCTGCTTGTTTGTGCATCTTTTAAAGTCTTTAAGCTTTAATGATATTTATTTCCCAAACCTTCCTATGGCACTCCATGTCCACCACTTTAAACCAAAACCCCACTAAAGTTAGCATTTGCTAGCACCTCTCCTAGACCAGTCTGTTGCTGTGCAGCATTTCTGGTGTACATTTAATTGCACCAATGTAATCGGTATTATTGAGACAAATTATTATAATGGTTGCATCCCCGCTCTCTCTTTCATGTATGTACAAGGACATGTACTTATTATTTTCATAAATAATTCAAGCTCTGTAGTTTATTTTATTTCTACTTTGCACCTAAAATGACTTTCCAGAATGTTAGTGGAAGATCTGTGTCTTTCTCTAACCCCAAATCTTTAACACGCTCCCGGGTGTAGAAATGCAGTGGCAGTCACACACCACGAAATTCTCATCTCCTTTGTCCATTTTTATTTTCTCTTATGCACTGACATTTGCACTTAATTATAAATACTGGGTAGAGCATGTCATCTGTCATTACTCAGTAGACTCAAGAGGCTTCTTCTGGTATGGGGAATTGGAAAGACATCCACTTTGGAAATTGTGAATCAAATGTGTTTTTTAATGATTTTCCCCAAAGTCTTTAGAGTTTCAGGAAAAGTTTACAGTAGGGAATATCTAGCAAGAACTTCCAGGACTACCCAGAGGATCATTTACCAGAGCTGTCTCCACAGTACATTTAATAATGTGAGAGTTCAGCATAGCCCTTACTTAAAATTACATATGGAGTGAAGCATGTGGATTTCAAGGATTCATTAGGGAGCAGAGCAGCATTAATGGTTTGATGGATAGCTTCACTATCAGCTCTTGAAATAATTATGTTTTGTAAATGGAATGCATAAAGAACTCATCAGCGATGCTAGGGTATGGTAACGCACCCAGCAGAGCGCGTGATGGAGCTTCTGAATGGTACAGTTATTTTTTTCAATGTGAACGATAATGGCACAGCTTATGCTCCGAAGTGCAACTGGTAATGCCAAGGCTAGACCTGGAATGGGCTTCTTTGATCCTCTCTTCTGCTTTTGCATTTCACAGCCATACTTTTCCAATAAAAGCAGAAATTCATAGTGCAGGGGGATTTTGATTGAGCCCAGCAATTTCATATCAAAGGCCTTTTCCTAAAAGTGGGCTCTGTGGTGGAGGCAGGCTCTCCAGGCTGCCAGCTGAAGAACTGCATTGTGTGCAAAACATACCACAGGTTCCACAAAAAATCTCACAGCGTTGCAAAACCTCATGTGCCTGAACTCCTGCCACTGCAAGCGTTAGTGGGGGGATTTGAGAACGGCTTTCCCACTTCTTTCCTCTCACCTGGAAAATGTAAAAAAATAGCATAAATAAATTCATAATAACATCACCTGAATGAAGGGAGAGCAAGAGGTCCTCTATCACAGCTCTGACTGCAGGCCAGGAAATATTATATTGGCCCAGCACAGCCGTGGAAGCGCACTATCCATCCAGCAGTGACTCACAGGGGCAATAGCACGTGACTGTTCCTTAATTATTGTTTAAGCACTGCTTTGTCTATTTGTTTTCTTTTATTTTGCTTCTCCAGCAGAACAGTCTTTCCTGGAAGAAGAGGCCATTACTCACCATAGTGCATGCAGAGCAGTCCCGGATCTCTGCTCGCTGGAGGAGCCCCGCAGCCAGGCTGCCGCCGCCCAGGGAGCTACCAGCACGGCCGTCTGCTTTTCTCCTGAAGGACGTCTGTATTTTCTTCCTGGGGAGCTTGTCCTAATGAAAGGTGGGGAATCTGGGGGGCGATAGCTTCTTGACGGAGAGTCCCAGGGCTTTTGTCTAGCCCCCTCCTGTGCGGGCTCCTGCAGCAGCCCCCTCTGGGCACGGGCAGGGGCCAGCGCTGGGCAGCCACTCCCTGCCGCTGTGGAGGAAGCTGGTGCTGGTGCGAGGGTTTCTGAAGGATGCTCTCCAAAGCCGTGCTTTGTCATGGCTTTGGTCGCCGTGTGTTTGGCGTCCCCTCCGCACAGGAAGGGATTTCTTCACGGCTTGGCCTGCCAGGATCGCACGGGCTGCAGCGCAGCGCTGCCTTCATGCCGGTGAGGACGAGATCACGTTGCAAGCAGTGGTGAATGCCTCTGTGAACAAAATGCTTTGGGATACCGGTGCGAGTTACTGAAAACGAGGAGGCAAATCTCCATCGTAGACTCCCCTGCCTGCAGGCAGGGCACCCTCTGGCCCTGCCTGGGCGTTTCTGTCCCCACACGGCTGTGGCAGAGGCTGCGGTGCAGCCAGGAGCGGTGGCACTGCTCTCGTCCTGCCTCATTTAGTCAGCAGCGTGGTACAATCAAGGAGGATATTAGGAATTTTCTGTGAAGTGCTGTTTTGATGACGCTACCTATCTGAAGAGGCAACTTCTGGATTCATATGTACATTATTAGCATGGATGTGTTCATTATGGTGTTAGTGCCGAGGAGCTAATGCATTCTGCTTATAAAACATTACAATTCTGAGCCAATGTGTAGCAGATACACATCAAAGTATTGTTATTCCTCTGTGTTCTGCAGCCCTCCCTAAATGTATGCACTTTTCCTTTTCAGAGGGAACAGTTATCATGCTCTGTTTCTCCTCTCATTTAGGCTTTAACCCATTGTAATTGTATTAAGTGGCGCCGCTCCGTACTTGCAGAATTGCAAGAAGCAAATGAATTGTTATTTTCACAGAAATTGCATTGGTTGGAATGGCCAGGAGAAAAACAAGAAAGGAAGGATAACTGTGGTTTTGGTAATAGTCAATCCTGGCTTTTTAGTGATCTCTTTTAAAATACGAAATCTATCACAGCCAATAAAGACAACCAAGCATTTTGCTGTGAAAGAGGAAAGCTGAGAATCTCCCTGGTGGTGGGAGACGGTGGCTGAGAACTGAGCGGGGCTGCTGCTGGAACGGGTCCTTGCAGCCTGCCCCCAGATGTGCAAGGGGCCTGGTGGCTCCCGGAGCCTCGTGCAAGCCCCAGTGCCCTGCAGGAGGCTCTGGATCAGCAGAAGTGAAGCTCCGCTGCGGCCCCAGGATGGACGTGGTGTCAGTCATCTCCTGCTGTCACAGATCGGGGTCTGGCCGGAGCTCTTGGATGGCCAGGAGCATTTTGTGGGGACAGTGCGGGGTGTGCACGGCCCCTTTCTGGTCACCGCTGGGTGGCCACAGCACGAGTGTGGTGCTCCAGCCCCCGAGGGCGCAGAGCCCCTGAAAAGCCCGGCTCCCCCTTTTGAAGCGGCTGTGAAGTCTGCTCGAGTGGCGGCGAGCTGGCGCTGCGCTGGAGCCTGCACCTCCGCAAACCCAGCCTTCCGCAGTGCCGCTCCCCTGGGTCCCTGGCACCGCGCGCCTTCCTGCTGCTTGTTTTCCTCCTCTCCTCAGCGCGTGTCCTTTCTGCGCTCTCTTTTCTCGTCTGGGTTGGATTAGAAATGCTCTGTTTGCTGTTCAATTAAAGCGACCTCTCAGACACTGCAAAGTTCAAATAGTTCTGGTTTTTCCTTTAAATATATCTTTCTGGATTTAATGGGCTTTGCGGGCTACAGTTTCAAAGTGGCTATTAATGGGATTTGTTGAAGGAATTCTTGCTTTGTTCTCTTAAAAATAATATAAGAAATCCTTCCACTGGCATGCCATTTCATTGATTCAGGCATGTCAAGAAGTGGCTGCTGGGTGTCCCATTAAGGCCTGGCCTGTACATGATGAGTCTGCAGAGTGAGGGCTGCACTACATCTGGCAAATTAAACAGCAGCCTCCTAATTAACTGAAATGTTTGCCTTTTGCTTTCTTTAACTCTGTTACTATTATCATTATTATTCCCTGGAGAATGTCTCCGCTGCCAAGCTCACAAAGATGTAAAAGGGGATCACAAAACTGGCAGCCAGACTAAACTCTTCATTGGTGTATGACAGCGATGCCCTGACGGTAACAGAGCGATGCAGCGGGTTGTGAAGCGCCAGAGACAGCTGAGCCGTGCTGAGCGCGAGGCAGGGGCTCAGGGTGGGCTTTCTGCTCTCCGAAGCAGCCCTCGCCCTGGAGGGGCGTGGCGAGCGGGAGCAGAGCAGCAGGGGTCGTGCGGGTGCTCGGTGGGTGCCGGTGCTGATGGGTGGGGCAGGCGCCGGCTCCCGCTCCTGCTGGGTGGGTGTCCCTGCCGCTGCCCGCCCCGGGCTGCCAGCGCCGGGCCCAGCCGCAGGGCTGGGGGCCGCGGGGCTGCGGGGCTGGCAGCAGCACAGGGATGGGCGCTGAGCAGCGCTGACCATGTACTCGTGCCTGCTGTTGTGCGCAGCGCCGCGCTCTGCAGCGTTCACCCGCAGCACGCGGCGTTTCACAGCAAGTGCATTAACAGGCTCTTTAATTAACCAGATAGGAAAACACTGCGACTGTAATCTCAAGCAGCTGCAGGTTTCTGTTCCTTGCAGGAGCCAACGCTTTCTCTGTGCACTCCCTATAAGCAAATGGCATGGGCGGGTTTTGGGTGGTGCTGGACCCCTGGGCTCGCACCGCTGTGTCACCAGACCCCACCATGCAGCGCCTCCTGCCCAGGGCTGTGCTCACAGCAGGACCGCTGGCGGCAGGACAGCGGTCCCTCGCCGATACCTGCAGGTCACAGCGATGCTGGCTGCCCCGTGGGACCTGCAGCTCCGGGGGTGTAGGCAGTGGGTTGTAGCATGTGGTTGGGAACCTGAAGAAGCCTTTCCTAAAGGAGGCCCCAGCACCGAGGGTCTGCTCACATCCCAGGGCGTTGATGTTTTGCTGCTGTCTTAAGCGAAGGGTCCCTGGTGGGGTTTCCTTTGGAGAAGAAGAGCAGCCCATGGTTTCTCGGGGCAGTTTGAGGACCAGTTTAAAAACAGACGAGGTCATTCCATGGGGTGTTCTGCTTCGCGGCGAGATGGGGTCAAGTTACTCTGGCTTAGCCCGAGCCATGTGTCAGCCAGCAGTGCTGTGTGCCATGCGTGCCTGTAGGTGTAGGCACCCGGCATCAGTCACTGCTTTTGAGAACCTGAGCTCACGTGTCTCTGAAACGGCCTCTGAAATCACGGGCAGAGAAGGAAGGTAATCGTGGGGAGTGGAGCAGGATCTCTGCATTTCCAGCGTATGGATCCAGTGAGCCCAGTGGTCTCTTAAAAACATGGGGTGCTGTTAAAATGCAGATGTCCTTTTATTAATGAAGAAAAAGCAGTGACATGCTCTTAAATGAGGGGAAAGCAATTATCATTTACTCAGATGAATCGGCTGGCATTCCTTCCTGCCGCTGCCTCTCTCTGTAGCTAATGAAAATGTAATGCATGTTGAAGTCATCAGCAACAAATTTTTGAATTGCACATTGTACTGAGCTCAGCTTTAATAGCATCTTCCTGTGAAATGACAGGCAGGAATAAATGTCCTTCAGAATGATTTATACCCTGGATTAGGTGCAAGTTGTAAAAACACACCAAGTTTAAATCACTGTCAACCTTGAAACAACAGCAGAGAAGGTGATGACCCCAGTTAAAAAGTAAACAAAACAACGGTGTTTCTCAATAGATTGAACTGCGAGCTGTCTTTAAAAATAAGATCTGCGACTTTAATGTTGTCTGCTTTTAAATTAAATTGGAAATGGGGGCGGTGTGTGTATTTCACAATTACAGTTCAAAGCAGCTGAATGGGAAACCATAAGCCCCAGCAAAGAGTTGGAGCTCAGTTGCGTTAGAAATGCATCCATTAAACTGCTGTTAGCTGGGGATACAGGTAAGTCAGGAAACAGACTGTGGGGAGGGTTTTTTTTTTTTTTTTGAAGGAAAGTAGAAAATATTTTTACCCATTTGCAATTAAAGATTATTTTTGTCTTTGCTAGAAGCCACTCCCGAATCCTCGGGCAGCAGCAGGGAGCCATTTGCCGTCAGCCCCTGCAGCCTCTGCCCCGCCATGTGCTGTACCGGGGCCAGGCAGCTGCAGCTCCAGAGGAAGCCGATGGAAAGTTCCTCCCAGAAATGGGCCTGGTTGTCCCTAGGTGAACAATGAGTCATGCATAATTATTGGAGTCTGGAAACTTGCCTGTTTTCCCAAGGTAATGTTGCAAGAAAGGATCAGAGCGACAAACAGATCTGTCTCAGCACTGTAGTGCTGTGCTTGGAGTCTCCGAGTAGTGGAAGGTGATGCGTGTTAACGTCTTTCTGGCTGTACCTCTGAATTGCCGTCAGGAACTTGCTTTGCCGCCTGGAAGGCCCCTTCCCCTCCTGGCACGCGGCTCGAACCCACAGCTTGGTGCAGCCGCAACGCCGGCTCTGCGGGGCTGGCCAAGCGGAGCACCCAGGCCAGTTGACCTGCAAATGCAGCGGCCCGCCAGCGGCGGGGCACTGTTCAGTTAAACATTCCTTCTGTGCACACCTCGGCCCAAAGAAGGGGTCAGTTCTAGTTTTGCCATCACTTTCAGTTTAATACTGAAATTTTACAAATTTCATTCATGTGTGTTCAGTTGAATAAGAGTGGCCTGAACATGCAGCTCGCTGCAACCTGAAAACTACCTGTTCTTTTGTCTTCTTGGAAAAGAAGAAAAACAAAACAAACAAAAACAAACAGACAAATGCACCCAGGATTCACGCACTAACTCACGCACCGCAGATGATGGTGGCACCGGTCCCAGCAGCAGAGCACACCGGGGGATGGCTGTGCGAGGGCATGGGGCGGGTGGCCGGAGCACTGGGAGCCCCCGGTACCTCCCAGTGACCCCGCACACCACTACCTGCTGTTCCAGCAGCTGGGAATCCCAACTGTTTATCCCCCTGTGGCACGGTCGGAGCAAGCTGCGGTTCTGCTGCTGCCCTGAGCGTGGGGTGGGGAAGGGTTCCATCCCCCGGAGCCACACGAGCTGGGTACGGCATCCAGGAGGGGCCGCGCAGGGCAGGGCTGTGGCTGCGCGAGGCGCGGTGTCGTTCAGTGTGTGTCCCAGGGCCAGAGGGACGCGCATCTCTGCCACAGCCATCCTTTTCTGGTTGTCCCCCAGCTGCTCCGCGGGGACAGGTAATTCCTCCAGGAAGACTGAGGGGCACCGCAGCAGAGGACGCACGCGGCCCGCGGGCATGCCCGCTGCCTGTCCTCCCTGGCACGAGACATCCCTGCCTGCTTGCAGGGCCCTCGTGGCGGGAGGAAGGGGCCCTTCTGGGGGTGATCTGCTCCTGCCCGCTGACCTCTGGCCCAGGAGAGCCCACGGAAGTGCATTAAGCAGCTGTTTTGAACACAGGCATGCGGCGCGTGATGGCATGGCAGCTGCTGTGAATGTTAATGCGGCCACTTAATGATTCCCCTTTCCCATGGCACTTCTAGGAATTGTTTCAAATTAATTTTTAAAATTACTGTTCCTGGTTGCCTTTTAGCAGCTTTTGTGCAGCATTAAGTTGGTTTACCCTGATGGGTTAATGGCTTTGTGAATGCTAATATTTAACTAATCTCAGAAATGCAAAATTAAGGACGGTCTCTGTTATTTGATGATTGTCGTATTAAACAAGTTCTCACTGTTCAGTTTGCAGAAATGGGTGACTCCATCGCCATCATTTTCACTCGCACGTGGCATTGATCTCTGCGAGCGGCACTGGGATTGATTACCAGGCCATTTTTTTCATCCGAGTGCATTATTTTCAAGTCCTTTCAGCCAAAGGGAGCACGTTTTGCACAGGGAGCTCTCGGCAGCACCACGCAGGCTCCGTGTGTCGGGATCTGACTGCAGGCGGCGGACCAAGAGGGGAGGCAGCGTACTGACACAAAGGTGTGCGGCAGCATGGACGAGAGCATCCCGAGGACGGAAGGATGTAGTGCAGCCCAGCTGCGCTATGGATTAAAATATTTTGCTTTTTCTTTCCCATCTTCTGGGGGCAAAATCAGTAGCACCGTATGTGCAATCAGGGCTCTCTCTAACATCCCGTTTCTGCTCACGGGGAACGTTGGGCTGCTACCAAAAGTTTTTTATCACAATTTATATGCAGGAAGGCTGCCAAAGTGTAAATGAGTCAATACTACAGTGTAGTGTCACAAATGAAGTTACTATAGAGCATAATTAGCTAATTGCAGTTAATTACTTTGAAAACATAACACCCAGACCAAACAAAGTATCATAAAGAAATTATTTTTGTCACTTCATATCTAACATGGTAACAAGGACCTGACTGTTTTCCTACAACTAATTCTTTGTTTGCTTTACAGGCTGATACCTGCTGATAAGATGCTTTACTTTCAAGTGATAAATTATCTTAATTAACTTTAATTGTTTGCAGACAGTTTTATGCAAATTGAGACATTTAAGAAACAGAAGCAGAGATTTAGCTGTGATTTGGGAGGTGGCTAAGGAGCCTAAACTTTTCTCGTATCAGCGGGCATTTTAGTTTTTAGAAATAAGCACGTGCATCCTGAGGTGCAGCATTGGGAAGCCGGCAGCAGAGCAGCAGCACCACAGCCCTGTACCTGCGTGCAGGAGCGGATGCGACCCCAGGCTGCGCTGTCAGCCTCACTGACCTGCGGAGGTCAGTGCCTTCCCGGAGGCCAAGGAGCTGCTGTTTTATTCCGACCCCACCTGTCGAACAGGAGGCACTATGAGTGTGGATTACCTTCCTTGTAGCTTTATTTTCCCAACCGCTAAATTGCTGTAACCTGTTTTTGTCAGCAATCTTCCATTTGAGTGTAAATCAGGACCTGCCTCTTGCTGGGGATTCTGCTATCCAACAAGTATTTTCACCCTAAGTAGGGAAACAAAGTCAAAGGTACTGAGAGGACTGTAGAACAAACACCCAAAGCGGGTGCATTCGAGGCCGTTAAAACATTTGGAGCAATTTACCAGCACGCTGCCTGTGCCGGGTGCCCCGGGTGGGATCCCACGTGCCAGGAGGGTGCTGAGCTCCCAGCAGCACCCAGCGGGGGCCTGCAGCTGCACAGGAGCTGTGCTTGAACCGGTGGGAACGCACATTGAAAACAGGTGTTTGCAGTTTTCATCAAGGGATCCTTATAATCATGGTGTGGGGGCCATGAAGCAGGTAAAAAAGGTGTGTGTCTTGAGGCTGTGGGAGCTGGTAAGTGCTGTGCTGCTTGCATTTTTTTATTTTTAATTTTTTTCTGGTTTAGTTTTTACTGCTCTTTCTCTGGCATTTCAGCTTTCCCCCTGTGTTTATGTGTTTGGGAAAAAGGAATGTCTGGATTTAATGAGGGGAGGCTGAGCTCCCCAAGAACTTGCTTCTTGCGGTTGCGGGTATTGTGTGTTGCAGTTTTTAGTGCCAGATTAAATGCCATTTGGGTATTACAGTTCTCTTTCTCTGGAATTAAAGAGAGGCATCTAGAAACATTATATTCAGTGCTTTCTTTTTTTAATGTAGGATCTCAAAATGTTAATCAGATGAGCCTGTAGCATACAGCAGCCCTGGGACTGACGGCTCACTTCATGAGATAAGCCTCCTTCTAATAATAACTTCAGTGGAGTGAAAATGTATTATCATTTAATAATTCAGGAGGAAAGTATGGTGTTAAGGTGGGGGGAGGAAAGGCTTTTTTTTTTCTTTCCAGTCTACTAGAAGAAATGGCACTGAGTGTTTCAGAGGAACAGCACTGTCATCTTGCTGTGGTTAATTGGCTTGAGCCTGCAGCTGGGGGTTTGCTCATTGCTGGGGCTGCGGGGAAGGCAATGAGCTGGCCAACTGTGCACTTGAGCTTGGAATGAGATGGTAATTTTAGTACTTATAAATATAATTTAAGAGAATACTTTCTTATTGCAAATCAGGGTGCAGTAGGTGAGGTGTGTTTTTGACTTACATGAAGGCAGCAGTTGTTTGCTTCTCCTCCAGGGAGTAATTTGCCATAAAAGATCCACCAGAAGCCTTTGTGGTGCCAGCAGCAAACCAGAGCAGTTCTGCAGTCTCCAAAGCTGGGGACTTGTCGGAGAAGCCCTGCTCTTGCAGGCAACGTGGAGAGTGCTGACAGAATGAGACCCCAGTCTGTTTCTAACCAGACAAATCCCATCAGCATCAGGGAATCAGCTGAGCTGGAAAGAATGGGAGGGTGGGAAACCGAAAGGGAGAAGTAGTGTGTATTGCTCCTTGTGCTTATTCTGCCCCACGTATTCACTTCTGGTCACTGCTGGAGCCAGAACTGCTGGGTGGACCATGGCCGCAACCGGAGGTCTGGGCCTGTGTCACTCATGGTGTCCCTGTGCCCAGCACACCATTTTTGTCCTTGCTGTGGGATACCTTTATGGTACTCAGCAATGTTCAGGGTTTCTGTCCTTATTGTCAGGGCTGCCTTGTGCTGCAGCTTAAGCAAGGTCTGAAGGTTAAATGTTATATAGCTGATAACTCTACATGGGGGATTTACCACTGTGAAGGTGAACATCAGCCATTCAGGAGATGGAGGCTCCAGTGTCCCTTGGGAATCTAGGCATCTTCCGAACCCAGCAGCCAGAGAGGCCCAGAGCAAAGGTCCTTGTCCTTGCCTCAGATGCCAACTTGCATCAGGGTGTATGTGTGCTGCTTCTGTATTGTAGAAAGAAAATAATTTCCTGTGCTTTATTCTGCTCTGACTCAGGGTAAGGATGAGCGAGTGATCCAAGCCTGACAGATGTTACTTATGTCATTTAATGCACTATTGGCATCTGTGCGGAAATTAGAACTAGTTTAGCAGCTTAAAAACTTGCGTAGGCTAGACATGTCTATGCTAACAAGGTGCAGTTAGCAGGAGGAGGCTGCCTTGTGTCAAATTAGTAGTGTTTGTGTGCATAGATATATAAATATATAAGGATCCTTTGCATGAATTAAATGCATGAAAGCTACAGCGTGAGGGGCTTTTTGTTTGTCCATCCTGTCCCCTGTCAAACCCTCTCCCCCCATATCTACAGGGCTCTTCCAGTCACAGTGTCTTTAAGAAGATTTCTCAATAAGAATATAAGTATTAGCTCTTTTGGCTTAAGTAAAGCAAATTGATCCCCTTGTGTGGTTATTTAGACCTGTGCAGTAGTTGCCAGTCTTGCGCCAAAAAGGTCCTGGGATACTATAGCTGAAGTTCCTTAAAGCCACAGAAAGCAGCGTGCTCACGGTCAGTAATCCTAGGCCTTCCCAACCCTCGCAGCGACTTCCGCGGTGATAAGTTTGTTTGCAGCACAACCTGAGGCTGTCGTTTATCGCCTGAGGTCCCCTGCCCACCTGTGGGGCCGTGCTGGGCCCAGGGTGTGCTTCTGCAGTGCCACCACGGCACGTTGGCTGGGCACCGAGCGCAGTGGAGGTGTTGGTGGCAGCCACGCTGTGCTGGGAGGGGCAGCGCTGTCCCCTCTCTGCCTGACTTGCCCTGAGAGCGAGCGGCTGGGACGCAGCTGTCCTGCAGCACTCATCAGCACCGGGGTGGGGATCTGGGGGCCGTTGTGCAGAGCAGGCCCACCTGCCCTCATCCTCCTCACCAGCTCCTTTCACGGGGGTGTGGACTGTGGCAGGAGCGGCCTAAGTTGCCTGACCAGGCTGACTGGACCTCGAGCTACCGCTTGGTGTTCGGACGCTTCTGCAGTCTGTGCTACAGCCAGCGCCCCAGAGGCCACTGCCCACGCCGGCCTGGTGCCCAAAATGGAGGGATGAAGCGTCGGTGCACCCAGCCAGCCGTCTCCAAAGGACAGCTGAGGAGGGGGATGTTGGTCTGCACATCCACATGCTGGATAGCGCTGGTGAGTTGAATGAACCCCAGCACTCACGGGTAGCACAGGGACAATGATCTCCTGGGTGGTTTAATGGGGTGGTGTGTTCGGCCTGCATGTGCTCACCCGCGCCTGCGAGGCGGCTGTGGGTCTCGGGGTATGTTCTGGCTGGTCTGCGTGGGTGCTGCAGGAGCTGGCTCCACAGAAGGTGGTCGTGTTCCTGTCCCCTGCTTGTCAGGGGGTGTGCGTTGCTCTTGCCTGCTCCTGTCCCCACAAACCTTGTAGCAAGGAGTGGCAGTCACCTGGTGAGCTCTGAGCTGCCTCCTTGGTGGCTGCTGATGTGCTGCTGGCCTGGTGCTTCTAGGAAAGAAAGAAAACCAAATGCTTCCATTCCTGGTGCCTGGCTGCCTCTGAAACACAGGAGGAGCCTGGGTGCTGGGCTCATGCCTGGTGCGGGGTGGTGCGTGGCTGTAGGCGGCTGCTGCTGCTCCAGGTGCATGTGGCAGTAGTGGTGGTAAAGCCCTCCTCAGCTTTGCTCGTGCTGGAGCCTTCTGCAACACGGGCTGTCGTCAGCACCAAAAACATCCTAAGCTATAGTGAACTTCATGTATCTTTTTGAAAAATATGATCACTTTGGAACAGAGTAAAAGCAAAGCTTAGTGTTTACTGACAAAAGCAGGTGTGCTTTCCCTGTTCTTTCTCTGTAGCTGTCTGGTTGTACTTAACTGACACCTGAATGGTGACTGTCTTTTGGCTGGAAAAATGAGCAAGGCAAAGTGCCCCATGTTCCTGATCTAGAACATGAGTCCTCCTTTGGCTCCAGATTCATAGTGTGTTTGAAAATGAAAGGTATGTCTTGCTTTTGCTGCTATTTGGAAATGGAGCCCAATAGCAAAACCAAAAATTCTGTAGGAATGAATGTAATATACTTTAGTAAGAAGATAGGATTATTGATTAATGATATCAGCCTCTATTAATTTCCTTTGTTCTTTGCCTTGGTGAGGAAAAAGTTTAATTTCATGACAGTCTGATTACCTCTCATGGAAAGTATAAATCGAAAATGAAAGCTGTTGACATTAAAAACAATGTATTGTTAGTCAGTACCCAGAACCTGAATATTCATTCTCAAAAGTTTTCATTTGCTGTAACCTTGGGCTTTGTCTTGTCAATACAGCCAAGGTTTCCTTCAGTGTTTTCCACTTAGGCAAAAGCTGATAAACAATCGGGCTTCACCAATGAATACCAGCTATTTCTGAGTTTAAAATCCTTGCATTGCAGTTGTGTTATTTTCCTGTGCGCTGGCTTTACTTTATGTGCACAATCACCACCAGGGCATGTACATTAATGTACCGAAGATGCACGACAGAGCTCAGTCCCGTTTGCTTTAGTATCTTCAGCAAGGCAACGTGTCTGGGATGCAATATTACTTCTTACAGCACAGCAAAACTGGCTAGTCCTCCCAAACCAGCATCAGCTCCTACACAATTGAATGAGACCCACAAAGGTTGGAATGTGTTTTTCACAGCTAGACTTTGTATTTGTGTGTGTATAAACAAAATTGTCAGTTTGAGTGAAAAGTAAATGTCTTTCGTTCCTATCAGGGCCAACATTTTTCCTGATTATTTCCAGTAAAAAAAATATTTTGTTTTGAACTGTGATCTCTTCTGGCTATGATTACATCTCCATGGCCTCTCTGTGCTTTAAAGATTGAAAACAATAATAGTTTTTCAGTCTCTGTAGCTCATAATCTTGCTTTCTGATTCAGAAAGCAGAAACAACAAACTGATTTATTTGCTGAGCAGCTACAGCAGGCCAGTGATGCTTATTTAGACTATTCTCTTCCATTTTCCTGACCTAACATCTAAGAATTCTACCTTGTTCCTGGCATCTGGCTCTCTAAAGAGCTCATTGACATGTTGCACATCTCTTTCGGCTGAAAGAAGGCATGTGTGATCCCGATGCGAATAAAATGGGATGTGTTGTAACAACAGAAATATCTGGACACTTTAGACACGGACTGAGACTGGGAAAACTCTCTTCTCTTCAGTGTTTGTTTGGATAGAATAAAAAGCATCATATACAGGGGAAACTTTCACCTGGGACAGTTAGGTATACAAGTTGCAATCCAGGTCTTAAATCTGCCAAAGTACTGATAAAATATTAAAAATTGCTTGTAGCAAGTGAAGAAGCATCCTGTGATCCACAGAGGAAGCTGCTGAAATAGCATTTCTCCCCTCCTCCTGTTTTGGGTCAAAACTAGGTGTTATATCCAGTGCTTACACAGACTGCACATGGTGCAGAAGTGCAGCTGCTGAGGGCCTGGGATGGGGCGAAGGCTTGAGGAAAGGCAGAAGAATCTCTCTAATTTGGCAGCATCGCGGGCTTGTATCATGCCATATCTGGAAGTGGCACTGAGGTATAGGCAGGCAGACCTCAAAGCGAATTGCTGCAGCTGCTGGATTACTGCCTAATAGCAGTATGCACACCTTGTCTGGAAAACTGCAATCCGTGCAGTCCAGTTAATGTGTAAAACACAAGTTAAAGCCCCAGTGGGAGAAGCAGCAGCTCTGAGGCTTTGAGGAGGTGAAGCCCTGACCCATACCTGTAACAGGAGGGGCTGGGGACCTGTGCAATGGGCTCTGCTCGCCATGGCACACAATGGTTTTCTAAACAAAAACTGCTGGAATAATTTCCCTGTGCTAGGGTATTTTTTGTACTAATTTGGAATCAAAGAACCTCAATATAATTGCTTATCCAAATAAGAACCCAGTTGCATATAAAATATTTATATTAATTGGGGAATTAATTGCTTATCTAGCAATGCTGAAATAAGTTTGGTGAATCTCAAAGATGAAAACAGCCTCTCTGAGGACTGCTAAAATAGAGACTACTTCCTCTTTGAGGTTTGCTTAAGTTTAAAGGCTGTCTGTTTAAGAATTATTTAAGAAAAAACAAAACTATTTTGGAGCAAAAAGCCTTTTATGCAGTGAATAAGAGTGTTTGAGCAAATTCAGCTTCTGTTAAAACCTCATGAAACTCGAGGAAAACTTCAGAAGATTGAACTACATGAAAGAGAATGTTTGTGCGAGTCCTAATTGCGGAGATTCTTCAGGGACATCTGGCAATGCAGAACAAAAGCAGAGTGACCGTGAAGTTGCGGACTTGTAACTTCTGTGTTCACGCTGCGGATGTGCGAACAGCACATTTGCGAGCTGATAATGCTGCCAAGGCTGCGAGTGGTGACAACAGCTACCATCTTGTTCTTAGCGATTCTTAGAAATAGGTTTCTTTGCTACCTTCAGGGAGATGATACAAAAAAACTCTGTGTATCCTTATGGAACATCTGCATGCCGCTGCATTTTCAATAAACTTATCCCGCACGTTGGTATCTGATATATGTGTACCTGTGGGTCTTGTGCGGGGTTTGGGACGGCCGGGTGGCTCGCCCGTCCTCAGCACCACTGGTCGCTGCAGCGGTGCTGCTGGGGCCCTGGGCGTGGGTCGGTCACACAGGACGTAGAAATGCTGGTTGGACATCGGGTGCCTGCCGCTAGCTCTGTACCAGCCACTGCTCGCTGCTGAGCAGGTCAGTGCTGGCAAGAACTGAGATGTGCCCAAGCTAATTTTGACGAATGTAAAGATTCGCTTTAAATTTCAAAGCCTTAGTGTGTTTATTTCTCCCTCCTCCACCTCAAGACTTTTCCAAGCAATGAGGTGCTTTGTTTTATTTGGAGCATTGCTGGTTTATGTCTACCTTGTAAATGACTTCTTTAAAGTGCCTTGGGTAAATAGTGCTTTTACCTTTATTGGTTGAGATCACTTGAAGCCTACCCATCTAGATGCTGTGCAGTATGTTTATGGCAAATCAGACAGGATTAATAAAATAAAATTCTTTGGCAGATTTAGTAGTTGGTGGTAAACTGAGAAGAATTGCTAGTCTTTTAGGGATAATGGGGTGAGAGTAAAAAAAAAAAAGTGTTTGTACAAGTAGTACAACAAATACAAATAATGTATTTGTTCCTGGAGAGTCTGGTCATCTCCTCCAAATTTCTGAAGGAACTTGCACAATAAGCTCTATATATATATATTTTTTTTTTGTAGGCTCTTTGGATATTTTGACGGTAAGATGGGAATGGAGCGGTGAGATTGAAGGGCCGTAAATACGGTACCCCTGTTTAAGGTGGGGCAAGAAAAGGCGTCAGTATAGCTACAGGCTTTCCAACTGGCCTTATTAAGCGAAACTTTATGCTGCTTTTTTAGGGAAGTGTAATTATAGGTAGAAAGAGGGAAAAATGACACAATTTTGTCTGAACTTATTAGTAACAGGCAGGGTCAGACTTGCATCCCACACTGCCCTGCCCAGCTGTGGGCACTAGCGGATGTCCCCTGTGTCACTTCGGTGACAGCTCCTGCCTTGGCTGCATGAGGCAGAGTATTGCCAGCAGGTCGAGAGTTGGGACTGTACTGGGTGCAGTGCTGTGTCCCGTTCTTGGGGCTCTGCTCAGTGGTGCCCAGGGCCAGGCCCAGAGGCGCTGGGCACAGACTGGAGCCCAGGAGGTGCCTCTGAGCACCAGGCAGCACTGCTGTGCTGGGCAGGTGATTAGCTATTCAAACCAGAACCTTGTTGTTTTGGGCAGTCTTGATGTTTTGCCTTTAATAATTCCTGAAAAAAATAAAAGTATGGCTGCAAGGCTTCCTTTAGGCAGGGAGAGCTTGGCGCAGCGGTGCAGGAGTGATATATTGTGTTGGTGTGGCTGGTAAATCAGAAAAGTGAGCAACATCCTCGGGAGCTGGGCAGGCCTGTCACTGGGGATGGGTGATGACCATATTGTCCAAGTCAAATATTTGGGCAGTGTTTCCTCATGCAGTCAGGGTTTATGACAGCAGGAGTCCCAGGTGGAGCTGGAAACTTCCTTGCCTGACAGGCGTCTGTTCCCTTGCCCACCGCTCCCCTCTAGAAATGCACTGCATGCTTCCTGGCAAAATTCATTAAGAGGAGATGAGACTGCTGAGCGCAATCAAGCCTTAGTGTGTTGCCAAGTGTGGTGGTCACAGCAGAGGGGATGCTCTGCGGGGTGATGGCCAGGAGGACCTGCCACCCTGGGTGCTATATTTATGGGCATGGCGAACCCAGGGGTGGGGTGGGTGATCTCAGGAGGAGAGAGAGAAGGGGAACAGGGCTGATTCTGGGGACCTGTGAGGAAGGCATTTGAGGAGACCCATGTATCTGCCAGACTTCCCTCTTCAGTGGCTTTCTGGGGTTTTAGTGTGTGGCCTCTAATGCAAACCCATCAGCCTGCTTGTGGCATCCCCATCACTCACAGCACACTTCAGCTAGAAAAGGCTGTTCCTCGCTGTGCCTGTAACTCACTGGGAACTGATGAGTCTGTCAGGGAGAAAACAATCTGCATTTGTCATTTCTTATCTGCTGGGCCTGCATTTAGCAGAGTCTGACACCGATCCCCGTGCTCTGACAGGTCAAGGACTAGGCGCAGGCGGGGACGGCTCCTGCTGCAGCACTCGGTTCGCACTGCACTCCTCAAGCTGCTAATGTTTATTTTGGTGCCAGAAATTTTACTAATTTATTTTTTTCCCTCAATTGGTGCTTGCTATAGAAGTATGGGGTCAGGAGTAATATTAAATCTTAGCTATAAGACCGAACCATGTTGTCTGGTGGTGAGTGTCGGCTCAGCGTGGTTGGCAGGATTAATGCCATCCATCTGGCACATCTGATTGCTGGTGCTTATCGTGGAGGCTCTGGCACTTGCTTCTCCCACCTAGTAGCAGATGCTATGTATCCAATGGTGCTGGAAAAATCTGGGAACAGATAAAGCAGGTCCAGAGCAAAGTGAACTTGAAGCGTTTGGATCTTGCATCAATTCAGCCCAGAGTATGATGCACTGTCTGGTTCCCAGCAGGGCTCTGAATGGGCTGGATTAATGCTGTTTGAGGTGAGGGGATTAGAGAAACATGAAAATAGAACTTTCTGATAGTTTGGTGTCAGTACTGCTCCTTTCAGCAGCACTTTTTCCATGAAATAACAGAAATATGATATGAACTGAAAAACTGGAGCTAAATAAGTATTAAAAAAAAGTTCAGAGAGGTTGATGACAAGAAGGCTTGTGTACCCTGTTCAGGTGGAGCTGCTGGTCTTGTAGCATTGCCTGTCTTCTGACCGCACCTCTTTGGTCTGAAGTGATTTAAGCGCAAGAGTTCAAGATGGTCAAATAGAATCACGCAGAAGAGGCAACAGCAATTTTATTAGTTTGCTTGTAATAAATTTTTCCCTTTGCAAAAGAACCATCAGAGGAGGGAATTGCCAAGAAGACTGTTTCTTTGTTGTGATGTCACTTCTCTCACTCTGAGTCAGCCCTGACAGCCTGAAAAATGCCATTCTGCTGGGGCTTGTGTTCTGTAAACATGCAGATGAAATGGAGGCATTCGTTTAATACTTGACTAACTAGGTAACACTTAAAGTTGATAATGCACCTTTATGAAGTTTTAAAATGTTCTTCTGAGAACATACCTTGTGCTGTTTCCAAATACTGAAAGCAAGCATACAAACAAGATCCATTTAGAGGCATTTCAGTGAAGGAATGACTTGTTTGGCGTACTTAGTAGCACTGATTTGTCTGAAGTTTATTAGGTGACAGAGGACCTGGTTTAGCAAGTCATCTCCTCCAACGCAGTATTCTCCTAACTGCTTGTGCTTCTGCTTCTCTTGGTTTCTGCTTTTCACACTCTTTTTCCAAGACTTTTGGCTTGGTTGAAAGACAGTGATCAAAGCTCAGAATCAAGAAGTTTCAAAGAGCAAGGTCACCTTGGAGGAGAAATCAAGAGCTGTTTCCTCTCCTTTGGGCTCTGCGCTAGTTATAAACGCCAGAGCTCTGAGTGACCGAGGAGCCCCTTAATTAGCGCGCCGGAGCGGAGCAGGCGGGCGGGCACCGCTGTGGACTGCCGGCAGGGAGGGCTGAAGCTGCGGAGAGGCCTCTGTGCGAGAGCAGGCCTGACAAAAAAATTCAGCCTGATAAAAGGCAACAGAAGGGTTCAAGAGATCTGTAGGGCAGAGATCTATGGTGAGGGACTGGGAGGCAATCACTGGTTGTCTGTCTAATATAAGACTGATTGTGGGGGGTCGGGAGGGAGTGAAATGAGCATAATCCAAAATAACTGAAGGGAAATTAGATTTTCCCCCTTTCTTTAGCAGCAAACAATTTTTCAGCAACTGACTTGAGCTTCTTTTATTATCAAGGAGAAGAGAAAACAGTCTGTTATGGCTAGAATCACGTGTAATTCTGGGAATGTGAAAAACTTTGTAAACAAGAAGGAAACCAAAGTAAAAATTAATTCAATCAAAAAAATTGACATAAAAAGGCATAGTAAAAAAATCACTGGTGCATTTTAATAACTGCTAAAAGGAAGAGGATAAATACAATACTGATTTTATGACTTATTTTTTTTTACACTCCAGTAAACATAAATTTTTGTAATTGTATTTACTGGGTTTGGCTGTGTTGAAAGATAAGGGATAATTACATTCTTGCCTGATGGGAAGGAGCCTACAAAATTATACCTTTTTTAATATGTTAACAATACTGTAATATTAGGGAATTCAATCAGATATTAATTAATATGACAAGAGAAAACATTATCAATGAGTGAGTTTCCCGAACTTGGTCTGTGTTGTGAGAACTGAAAATACTTCTGTTCTTCCACTGTGATTAGTTATTGCTCAGACCTGAGAATCTCCAGCCCACCACAGCTGCATTGCCTGGGCGGCTGTTGCTTGTGCGATGGTTGGCGTGACCGTGTGCTGTCAGTTGGGACCGAGTATTTTACTGTCCTTTCCAGTTTTGATTGGGGTTTCCCAACTGTTTTATTGACTTTTCTCAACGTGGTACCTCAGCAATTTCTAAGCATCAATAGGAGATGTTGGTAAGTTATCCCATAATGCTGACTGGATCGGAAAGTTGCCTGGAAATTCTAGTTCTTATTATGTTGTAGTGAAGAAATCCAATGTAGGTCTACGCTTTTTCAAATGCCTCCACATAATGCAAGTGCTGAGCATGTGGCTGATGCAGCTCACACCAACAAGTGGCAGGACAGAGGTGGTGAGGGGCTCCCTGCGAGGGGAGCACCTGCCTTGGGCCATTGGCCTTCTCAGGAACAGAAGGTATCAACCCATCGCTGAAACCCTGAACCTGGGTGTGAGGCCCTCTGCTGTAACCTCCTGTTTTGCAAATCATTGAAGAGCTGCTCAAGCCGTGCAAGGAAAGGATAAGCACAGTTTTTGCAGCGTTTTAAATGAGTGATGGTCAGTGTAGTGGAGATGTAATGCTTTACTGGTTGCTAAAAGCCTGGTCATAGGAAAGAGAATTTTCTGTAGCTCTTGATGTCATGAACTGTAGCCTCAGTGTGAGAAGGAAGAGTGGCAGGTGTGACGAAGATGACAGGGATGCTTGCAGCCTCTTCCAGGTCCTCGTGGCCTGGCTCAGCCGCAGCTCTGACCCCTGTACCTCTGTGTGTGGAAGGAAGCCTGGCGGAGGGAGGGATGAGCAGGAGCTCATGTCGTGTGCTGTTCCCCCCAGCCCTCCTTGCCCAGGACACGCTGGCGCTGTGGTCAGCCGTGTCACCGGCATCCCTCTGGTGGGGCTGGGCCTTTCTGCTGGCAGGGAGTGGTGTAGGCTGCTGTGGGGTGGAAATTTTGTAAGAGTTGCTTTGTTGTATTCACGTAGCACTGATGTTGTGGTGTAACCACTGAAAGCAAAAGCTTGCTGGGATTTCCGATTCCATTAAAACTTGAAGTTTCTCATCTCTGAACTGTGACCTCAGCGATTGTCCTCTACCTGATCCTTCAACTCTGGACTGAATAACACTATGAAATTCATCTGCCCATATGCAGGCACGTTTCCTGCACTTTCATAGCGAGATGTTCATACCAAAAGGCTGCAGAGTGAGGGGACCGAGCAGTGCAGAGACGTTTTGTGTGGCTGTTGCATCCTCTGCACTTGCCACGGGCAGGAACGTGTTGGGTCTGAGCAGCCAGATGTGTCCTGATCTTCCTACAGCTTGCCACAGCGTTACCTCCGAGGTGGGACGTGGCTGCCAGAGTCGAGTGCCAAAACAGCTGCCTCACACCTGCGCTCTTCTGTATTTTTCTCATTTCTCTCACCTTAGTTTTTATTTTTTTTTGCACCCACTGTAGAGTCAACATGTTGTTTATACCTTCACTCTAATGCTGTTTACTGATCCTACAGGCAGACCACAGTATCAAACGCTTTGTTCAAACAGCCATGATTCCTGCTGGATTTTATAATTTGCTTTCAAACTCAGCTCTGATGCCCCTGGCACACTTGTATGTATTTGGGTGTATAAACACACACAACTCTGAATTGTCTGTTGATTTCTGGTGGGACTTTACATGGTACTCAAATTCATCTTCCCTTATTTCAACAAGTATTGGAACCAGCTTCACTGGCTTTGAATTTCTCTCCTTTCCCATTTCTTGAAAGATGCATTATTAAGTGTGCTTAACTGATAAATCCATGTGCTGTTCATGAGTGTTTAGAAACAGCAGTCTATTAGGAAGATCATTATTGGATAATGCCTTAATTGCCAGGAGGAGCCATTCATTCAAATATCTCAGTTACACAGAACCTATTTACCTGTGCTGTAACAACAGACCACGTGTGGGAAGATGTCCAGCCTCTCTAAGAGTCTCTGGTTCTGGGTAGAGACAATGTAGGCTCAGGAAGGAAAATAATTTCAAAAGTAGCTGTGAGGTCAAATGGGGGATACTTCTAAGAAGGTGGGAGCAGGAGGTATGAAGGGAGCATCATTACCATCCCTTTTTGTGCAGGAGAAATTTTGTTTTATTTTTTATTACTTTTCAGAGTTTAAAGGTGAGCAGTTGAGTCTTTCGGTTAATATACCAGGTGTCAAGAGAAGGGTTTGAAAGGTGTAGAGTGGCCCTGGGTCTTCCCTACCCAGTGACAGACTGCAGCTCCCTCTGTGCCACCAACAGCATAACTGTGCTGGGTAAACTGCAATAGGTTCTGATAAAGATCACCCGTTTCAGGCTTTCTAATATTGTTTGTGGTCCCTAATAATTTAACTGAAAAATGGAAAGGAATGGTGGTAGAAGTTGTGTTGGAATAATTGCAGTGTTCTGGTGTACGTGGGGAAATGGAGGACCACCAAGGAGAGCTGAAGGGTGACCAGGGATGACAGTCTCTGGGAAAATACTGAGGCGCTCCACCAGGAAATCACTTAAAGGATTGCATTTGATCTCTTGATCTGAGTCATCTCCTTTTTGATGGAGCTCATTTCTCCTTCCCAGAGATGTAAAACCTCTCCCTAAGTTTACTCCTTATGGTGTAGCATTGCCCACCTCAGGCCTGTAGTGTCATGTTGGCATGCAGCAGGGACTTGGGACTAAATCGTGCCTGTAAACACTTACTTGATGCTAATTGTCGTGGCTTCAGAGTGGTCCCATTGCTCCTGCCAGAGATTGAGGGGTATGACTGAAGGCTTCCAGCATTTCTTCCTTTCCTTTCCTTGAGGAGATGATCAAAAAATATCTCAATTAGTGTTTTGTTGTGTTGTGAAGAGGGCGGCTCCTGCCCTAAGTGGCTCTGACGTAAGCGTTAAATGAGATAATAAGGCATACAACCAGCAGATGGGGCATAAAACTTAAATGTACCTCCTTGCCTGGGCAACCATTGCATGTGATCGCCGTTGCTGTTTAGTGTTACAGTGTAGAGGTAGGCTCATGCACTGGCATTTGTATCTATTAAACCTCTGGTATTTTGAAAGTCCTTCTTGGATGAAGGAAAATGATGCACCTGAGCTATTTGAAGGCATATGGAGGGGCCTCTCAGCAAATCCCAGCTCTGCTGCTCGGTTCCTCCTTGACTTTGGGTAGATCTTTTCTCAGATGTGATTGCCCATCTGTGTAGAGGGTTAACAGCTTCGCTAGCTCTTGTGGAAAAGCAATGCTGGTAATGTAGGTTGTCTGGCTGGGGAGGTGCTCGGGCAGCAGTAATGCTCCCATCACCTGCGAGTCTGTGCTGGGTTGAGCTGCGAAGGCTGGTTAGAGCTGCGGCCGTTCAGGACCTTGTGGGCGTGAGGAAGAACTGCAATGGCTCTGTGTGACCTGGATGTCGCATGTCACTGCCAGGAGGCAATTCTGGGCCCAACCATCAACAGGTAACACTGATGTGAGCTTGCATGAGCTGGTCCTATTCTCTGGAGCCATTGGGTAGTCATCACCAGAGTGGTGAGACAGAAAGCTCACGAGATACAAACATCTGAAAAGTAAGAGTTATACGCTTGGGGACGGACAGCTTCTTCAAACTGAGCAGAGATCTTGGAGTATAATAATCACCTCGACTGCATGGTCAGAGTCAGGGGAGGGTTGGCTCTTAACTCTGATTAAATAGAGTAGAAGTTATGTGATTAATGCTCCATAAAACTCTCTGGAAATCCACGTCTTAAGGTTTAAACATCTTGAAAGAGGAGCTGTTTCCCATTTGTATCCTCTGGAGAAGGCAAGTAGCATTGCAGTCTGGTTGTTTAGTGAGCTTGAAAAGGTGAGGACTGTACAGCATCTTTCTGTGGCTCCCACTGAAACCATTAAAATATTCGGAATATAAAGCCTGGTCGGGTGGTTCTGACTTGGTGCACTATTCCTCCTCTGCTGCTGCATGGCAAAGAAGCCTGGGGATTTGGCTGCATGCAAAACAGTCCTGTTTTTCTTTCTAAAACTACCTTTGCAGGTGGGCACAAACCTGAATTTTGTGATGGGACCCTATAGCAGGGCACTGTTGAAGACATTTTGGGGAGGGGGAGAAAGAAAATAAAAAAGTTAGCTATAATCTGACAAAATAGAAAAGGCAGAGGACACTTGAATGCAAGAAAATGAGCATTGACATTAGCTAAGAGCCTACCATTTTATGTCAGGAAGTCAATAATAAAGTATAAAGAGCAGCAAGCTTCAGCAAACTCCTGCATCCTTTTGCTCTTTAGAAAAGGTAGTGAACTTTATTCAACTTCTTCAGAAAGTGCCGAGGTAGCCTTCTTCCATAGCCTGCCTGAGCAGAAGGTTGTGGTGGCTGTCCAAAAATCAACAATCTCTCCAGGCTTGACCTTTTAAAATCCAAGCTTTATTCTCACTTACCTTCAAATTCATTTATGTGTGAAAGAGCACTTGGAGTTAATCTTTTAGCCTCCTCTCCCCAAGTTGAGATCTATCTATATAGGTTACATAGGTAATTGGTAATCAATAGTGCTCACAAGAACTGCATTTCTAAAAGAAAAGCAGATCCACAAAGAAAAAGATCTATTCATTGGATTAATGTCTGATCAACTAGATGTTGTTAGATCACTACCAGTGCAAAACAGGAGAGCTACGTGTAAGCCTAATGGGTTCTCTGTCTTATGAGTGAAGCTTGCTCTGAAAGTTATGCTGCAAAAGTTTGAATATTTTTTTTTTAGCTAAAATGAACAGAAATGAAAAATGTAGCTGTTGTCTTTCCAGAATCCATGTGCTGCGCGTTCTCGGAAGGATATAGGAACATCATCTATGCCAATTAAATTCACAACAGTCATTTTGTAAGTTTGACTTATGATAACCATGTAGCGCCACTTCCCAGCAGTGCCTTATTTTACCACGTGCAATATTAAAATTCTGCAGCCTTGTGACTGTTTGAGAGTAACAGTCACTCTGGAACAGTAGGGAGTCCTATGTCCAGAGGTAAGCAGAGCAAAGGGCTCATAACTGCACCCCAAAATCTTAGTGCAGGAGGCCACTTGGTTTCAGCTCTTCGTCCACCAGCTCTGCCCTGGCATGGCAGGCATGAGCCTGTGGTACTGAGGACACCCCCTGTCTCTTCACCTTGCTCTCCTGCAGAGGAGGGATCCCCTGCTGATGCTCATCCTGGTGATCAAGATCTTGGCACCTGTTTTTATCAGCAGGCCTTTCATTAATTCAAATTATTAATTTCATTAATTCAAATTCATTAATCTACAAACATGAACTGGCTAATCAACAATTACAAGACCTCATGGTGGAAACTGAGGCCCAGTATGTTTTTCCCCTTTTGTGTCCTTTCAAAGCAATGTTGGTTCAACTCAGTTAATTAAGCTTGCGATGTGCAGATTGTGTGCCGATCTGGCACGCGTACCTCTTCCAAGAAGAGAGATGATTATTGAGCAGGCAGCGTATGGGCTCAGCAGAGCGCTTCAGGGAAATAAAGTATATACTTCGGTAGATAAGATTTTAAGTACATGTAGAGCTGCTTCACTGAACCGTAACAATCACTGGTAGTGTAACAAAGTAAAGGCTCTAAGCAGGGTAGTTAGTAAATAACTTTTTTTTTTTTTAAACTTAGAGAACCATTCCAGAATGACTTGTGGGCTGTGAGGTGCAGGGCCCCTCAGTCTAGTGCCAGTGGAAAGTATTAATTCAGCAAAAGTGATTGCTGATACTGGCATTAATTGTCCCCTTTGGGATATTGTGCATCACCCTCGTCTTCCTTCTAAATGGCCCTTCCCAGAGATGGGTGTGCTACAGAATAATGTCCCACAGTTGGTGTTTCAGATCATGTCCTTGAAGAACCTTGGCAGGGATAACTACTCATGTCCTCTGAAGACCACCACCTGTGGAGACTGTATAATCTCCAACTGCATTGTGTTTGGTTCCTGCAGTCCTTTTTCTTTCCCAGCTCTGTTTTCCTGCACCATTATTCCCTGGAATCTTACAAGATATCTAAGTGAGGAGGCCTTTCTATCTCCCCTGGTGCATTTCACCTCCACATCACAGCACGTCCCCTTTGTATTCCCTGGCTTTGACAGACAGAAACTCAGTAAAGCAGCCTGGAATGGCCCGCAGAGCTCCAGATGATCTGGGATGACCAAGGATGATTAAAGTGCAAGGGCATGTCTTAGAGTGTCTCTCAGATCAATTTACATATACTCTTGAGTCTTCCTGGACTTGCTTACTTGGTTCTTAAGTCTTTTTATCCACTGTATCGGAGTAGTCTTGTTCATTTTTGTTTGCACCAGGGATTAAGAAAAGATCTTCATGGGACAGTGGAGAAAGGATAGTTTCCTGTTGATGGGCTGTCCTTGGAGAAGAGACGAGATCTATTTATGGTGGGCTAGGATTTAAAAATAAATCCTTGCAGATACCAGGGTCTGGTTCAGGGTGATCCTGGGCCTGGTCACCACAAAGAAATGACCTCCAGTGCCGTCTCCAACAGGATAGCAGCAACCAGCACAATTCCCAGGAAGGCCCAGAAGGTGCTCTGGCTGCAGCGTATCCCTCATAGCCTCTGTCTCTTAAAGCAGCTCCATCCTCCTACCATGTGTTGGGATTAGTCAACAGCAGCCCTTGTTGTCAGGCTTGCTTGGTTCTGGAAACAAGTTGTTAACGCAGTGGGCGCGATCCTCGAGCCTGCACACAAGCACAGTGGAGGTGCTGCTGTGGCTGTAAGGCTGAGGTGCCCCCGCCAGCACCAGGCAGGAGCTCTGAAACTGAATCAAAGCGCTTCATGATGGGGTCATGGACTTGGGTGTTCACAAAAGTCTAATTACAAGTCAGCCTACATGAGTTTTCTGTGTCCTCTTGTCTGCTGCTGTAGTTTTGAGGCTCTTTTTTGTCTGCTTAGTTTCTGATGGAACGCTGTGCTGGGAGCAGAGGTGTTATGCACATCTCACTCGGCTCAACTGCTGTTTCTCAAACCTGTTAGGATGCAGTTTTGTTTTGCACCAGGTGTGTTGCAAGTAAATACTTGAGAGGGAATAGAAGTTTGGAGAGTACCTGGCCTATTTTATCCTTTTTTAAAAACTATTTTAAAAATATTGAATAAAGCTTAGCTGGCATCAGTAGAGTGAAACATTTTCACCTTGAAGGACTTGCAGGAATATTAAACTCTTAAGAAGATATTAAAATGATAAATGTTTTTTTCTATATGTTTACTGCAAGTTAAAGAATAAAATAGATCAGTAAGAGATGTTATTTATGAACAGATTCAGATAGAGTCCAGCAGGTTGTCAAATAGTGTCTGAGTGGAAGACAGCAAATTTTAAGATTGTATCTCTTTTTATACACTTCTATACTATCTTTATTACAAGTTTTTTCTGGCCTATTATGTTAAATCAGATTCTAATATATCAGTATGAACACAAAATTAAAAGTTCTAGAAAGAAAGAAAACATCTTGGAGGTTTTATTCTATTTCCCACTGTGGCTCTTCCTTTCTCTTATCAAAAATACTCATGAACTTTTTCCTTCTAAAACAAATTGAGTTTCCCAATCCCTTTAATTTCACTATGAATTATATTTTGTAATGACATTTTTTTCATCTTGAAAGGTTTTTTGGGCAATGATTTCCTCAACAGGGTGAGAGAAAAGTAACAAAACAGTATGCTTTAAAAATGTCTTTTTCAATTTCCTAAAGCTCAATTACTAATGAACCTGAAAATTCAGTATAAAGAGTAAACATTGATTTTGTTCATCATATTTGGATATGGTTTTTCTTTGCTTGGAGCATAGTACGTACTTCTTAAGGCTATCATTTTATTTACCTCTTTTGTTATCGCTTGTTACGTTATGTGGTTTAAGGGACAACTAAAATTTTAAAAGCATTTTTATTATTAACGTTTGATGTTTTATGTCCTTAATGTAGAAAGATCTCTCTAACAGGCTGCTAAACGCAGTGGAATAGCTGGTTGTACGGCACTTTCTACTTCAGATCTTTATCTGTAGTGTTGTGTTGCTTGATTCCAGTATTCTGTAGTTTTGGTATGAATTCTTTTTGGTGGGACTACTTTTGGTGCACATAGAAATGGATATGGATTACTATATGATGTTCTTTTTTATTTATTTTTAATACATATTTGTATTTGAGGAGGAACTGATGCTTTTTGGAGCAATATGTACACAGAGAAGTTTTCAGTGTTAGTGGAGAGATTTGTTGGTGCCCAAGCCCTTCTTTTCTTTTACAGCCTCACTGTTCTGACTTAAGATGAGATTTGCAAACTTGTATGTACACTCCCTCTAATATACTTATTATAAATGTGTATGCAGACTTTGAAGGCTCATTCATTTCTTTGTTTTTTGTTTTTTTTTGTAGAGAAGTATTTTTCCGTCTCTTCTTTGAGCTTATAAACATTTTCTAGTGTTGGCACATATTCCTCTAGATATGTCAGTCACCTAGATTTTTTTTGAAACTAAACTTTTGCTACTCTTGGTCAACTTTCATGGACACCTTAAATGTAGCCTGTGAATGAAGGACTCCAGAATTTAGAGTTTTGCTGGAATTCAGAGAAATATTACCATGTGACTTTGACAGTCTTTTGTACTCTATCCTGATTGCATGTATCAAAAGTCTTTTCAACTATCAGACCAAATCTATCCAATATACACTAAGATAAAAGGAAGGAAAGAACAGAAAGCAGACAGAAGGATGCAACTTGCAGTTGCCATGCTTAGTCCTCAAGCTGTCACTGAGTTTCTCTTACTCTTACTGAGAACATGCAAATCAATTAGCCCTTTCCGACCTTCAAAAATTAATTCCTGAACTCTCAAATCCTCAATTTCTCCAGAAGTACAACACTACCGTGAAACAGTTTGATTTTGTAACTCTTTATTAGGAAGTAGAAAGCGAAGTATGGCCCTGGGTTGCCCTGATCATTAGAAGATCAGCTCTCTGAGGCTCTGATAATCCAGTCCCTCATTGTGTTTCTTAGTCTCTAAAGTGCGCTAAATGGGATGTACCAATTACTGCATGCAAACGTTTGCTTTTTTGTGCTTTAGGCCATTTACTGGCACAATGCTGCATGTTTTTAAGGCCCTTCTCAATGGCCTTTGTGTACTTGTTATATTCAATCTTGAGGAAGACCAAAATTTTATTGTTAGTATAGTTGAAGTCTTAACAGTCTAATTCAAGAATCAATAGATATCATCAGATATATTTATTATGGAAAGAGATATACATCTGTGCAGAAAAGGTTTACATAATAGTGCATTTAAAATATTTATACGCATGTAGTTTCTACCCTTTTTGCTGGCGTTTTGCTCCCAGTTGCTCTGTCTCACCCTGGGGGTGGCCATGGGGTGTCACGGTGAGTGCCCCTATTGAGGGTCCTTTGCCGAGAGGAATGCAATGTCCATGCTGGTGGTTTCTCCATCCTCACACCAGGACCCACCTGGATTCATCTTTACATGTTTGCTAACATGCTTTTGTACCTTCTTCTTTCCTTATGGGTCCTCTGCTCCACATCACATCCCAATTTACTATGGATGGTGGCTCTTAGGAAAGTTCATGAGACCAAAGCAATAGTATATTACCCTGAAAACCTGCTTTGTCCAGCTCTAGCTCTGCATTTCTTTAACTGGCTGTGGGTGAGTGTTTGTAGCCAGGGGTCCTCTGTACCAGCTTGAGCCCATCTCTTGCCACCCCAAACCTGTACCTCCCTATGCCACATCCTGTGTCCGACCTTCTCGCTGCTCATCTGTTGTTGTACCAGGTCTGCGTTTCTCCATACTGTATTGTAGTTGTAAATACTTCATTGTACACAGAAAATCTGCTTGTTACTGCTATTTGTAGGAAGATACGGTTGTACCATACAGAGCACAACAAATGATCCACCGACACCTGGTCAGTTAGTGTGGCTGTAGCAGCAGTTTTTCTGAGCAAAACAAAGCTGCAGGCAGGTGAAGACAAGGTTAGGCAGAGCAGCCTGACAGTCCACTCTGAGGCCTTGCAAACTCATTACTGAGCTTAAGGCAAGGCTGTGTTACAGGGCTACTGGGTTACACCTGGTGATGTGACTCTCGGTGACTGTCCTTTAGCTCTTCCAGGTCCTTGGAACTGCTTCAGAGCAGTTCTGAGCTGTTTGCAAGAAGTAATTTCTCAGAAGAACTTTTCCTTTCCCAGCACTTTACTAAACCAAACTAATATATTCGTAGGGTAAATATTCAATAACTGGGTTAATATACAGTATAGATAAATTATGTCAAAATGTTCCTGCTCATACTACTGATGTTCTTTAAGCATTGGGAACCAGGCACAACAGGATAGGTGTCAGGCCCATAAGGATAGGGGTATGCTAGGATGCACCAAGGATGCAGTGCAGTCTTTGCATATCTATTGCTGTAAAACATCTTCAGATTTCCTCGGAGGCTAAAGCGATGGGACTGAGGTGGGGGCGGGTTCCTGCAGCACAGCCTGTGTGCCAGACAGTGGCAAAAGCCTCCCCATTTTTTTTTTTTTTTTCCATTTCAGAGCAAGGTTCTGCTGCTGCTATCTCTGTTTCACTATTTGAATATCCCCTGAGGCTTTGGGCTATGGTGAACGAACTCTGGTGGTGCTCTGCACACCCAGAACCACTGACCCCAGCCCAGTGCGGATCCTGGGAGGCCGTGCTGTGAGAGTTGGGGACAGGCAGGTATAACGAGATCACAATAGCCAGGGTGCATCAGCTGGCCCTGTTCTGTGCTGTGCAGGCTCAAGTGTACTAGCACTGGGTGGTTCTTACATAAAAAGTAAAGGGATAGTTTAGGCAAATTGCACCTCAGTTACTTTAAAGACTGGGAGTAATTTTTCCAGGTAGGTAACACAGATTGCCCTCTTTAATAGCATCGAATGCTCCACCAGAGATGCTTGCTTTGGTTACTAGAGACGTGCTGCCTTGGTGGTGGTAGGTTTCCCTTTGCAGGGGGGGGATTTGGTAACATTTTCTACTTGCCTTTGTGCTCAAACAACAGCTGCTTTTTGTAAGTTTGTAAAAGGAAAAAGTAGCTTAAAATCCTTGTGTGTGCTCGTATTTGTGCAGCGCTTGTGCCAGGGGATTTCTTTGTTGCTGTGTGCACAGAGGCACCTCGGTGCTCAGACAAGCTTAGAAATGGTCGCTGAGATGACAAGTCTGAAGGTTTGGGGCACGGTAAGGAGCAATCCTCATCCCTGGCAAAGCTGTCAGTGCAGGCGAGGAAGAGATGAATGATTTTGTGCTTTGTGCCTTTTACTGGTATTGCCAGGTGCCAGTGTAAGCAGGTGTGGGGCAGGGGCGGCATCCAGCCCCCAGGAGTCCGATGCTGCAAGAGCTGCAGGTGAGCCACCTGCTATCGCTTAGCAGAGCAACAAATACAGGTCTGTCATGAACTTGGCCTGAAAAGCCCATGACAGGTTTGGAGCATCTTCTCTGCCTTGTGTAACTTGTCCAGGTTCCAGCTCCTGATAACATGTGTTCTCATGCTATGAGAGAGAAATTAAAAGGTGAGGATGGGCTTGCGAAGACTGCATCTGGGAAAGCTCCTGCTCGCAGCTGAGGGACATGCAGCTTCCATTTGACCATCTGGCTATAAATTAATTGAATATTTCATTTTCTTACTCTAAATAGAAATTCTTGAGAAGGAAGTGTATTGTTTTCAAAAGCATTTCTCTGTTAAATAAAATTGAGATTTTTTTTTTCCCTTTGTGTTCTTTGCTGGAGCCTGATGGCTCTCGAGGTGCCAGAACTCACTGGTCTTTGCTACACCCAGTCTAAATGCCTTTAAGTGTGAAATGATGAAACTTGTGATGCTTCTGTGGGATGTGTGACTGCAGAAGATGTGGAGACATTATGAACTTTATCTAGTGCTTTTGGTGAGAATGGTTTTATAGGTATAAACTTAACTGACTCCAGTCCATTTGGGAGACCTATTTCAGGCAGAGACACCTTCCAAGTAGGACTACAGAGCTTTTGGTATCTGAACATGGTTCAGATATAATATGCCGAGGTATGGGTGTTTCTGTGTATGAATACCTAGCTATGTTTTTGCTTTTTTTTTTTTAAACAATGTGTCAGAGATGACATTGCTAGAGTTATCATGAGAATCTGCAATGATTTGTGCTAGCAGTTACTACTTTATTGTAATGTGCTACCATTATTTTTCTTGGAACAATGAGAAGAAAAAATACTCTAAATTCTATTTATCTGTATGTATTACTGGCTAAAAACTGCAAGTTTCTTCATGTTAATCCTGCTAATGCTAGCATAGGCTTCTGATACAGATGAGTGGCACACCAGTATTCAAATGTACAATATATTTTTAGTCTTGCTGTGAAGGAGCCTGGAAGAGCCTGAGAGACAAAAACATCCAAAGGCCATTAAGACATGCTGTGGTACCAAAGCTGTCATTAGAAGTACAGCTTAATATCTCTGAGAGCTTAGTTCCTACATGCTGGAGGTGGGCAGGAGGCTTACAAGGGTCGATTCCCTTGTCATAAATATGAAACAGCTGAGGATGTGGCTCTGTCTCACCGAGGTTTCCAATGCTCTGCCATCACTGCTGGATGGGCAGGCCAGCAAAGTATTTATTCTTTCTGCAGTAAGCACTGTCTGTCATGCAAAGGATTATGATTTCAGGCACAGCCTTTCATACAGCTGTTGTGTGCTTTCACCTCACTGATCTGTCTGGGATTTGCCTTATCAGCCTTAAGCTGCCAACAGCTAATACGTGGCTTAAGCTTGTCTAACGCCTGGCCTAAGACTCCCCCTGTGGCTGAAGGGGAGGTCCCATTAATACAAGATAACACGGAGAGCCTCCCAGCACACCACCTTTGTGGTAGTCACCCTTTGGAGCAGCTGATGGTGGGCCCTTGGGGTGGGGGCACCAACCTTTGGAGGGCCTAGCCCGTGGAATACAAAGGGAGCTCAAATGAAGAACTTCAGTGTGAGACTTCGCAGCTCAGGCTAGGTGAGAGAGGTCTCACTCGCTTCCCAGAAATTCTTGCAGTGGTGCTGTGCACACAGAACTCCCATCCGGAGGAGCTCTAGCTCAAAGCTACTACGTAAGTACTCTTGCTTACTGAGGAGGTCCTCAAATGGGTGGAGGAGATGAAGTGATCCTCTGCTTTCATGTGGAATAAGTTGTTCTTGTGTTCAGATAGGCTGTATGGAGTAGCATCAGGGCCTGGGAGGTACTCTACAAGTGCATTAGAAAAGATGAAAAGGTGAACAGGTTAGGAGCAGGATCCTTCCCAGGGTAGGTTTTATGGCATCGAGATTATTATAAATGGCTTGATTGTATGCATTTTTTTAATTCTAAAGTTGATTACTGCCAAGAGAGGGATTACAAAATATTAAATAATGAGGTCTCTTGGGTCAAGCTGATGCATAATGCAACTTGAGTGCCTTCAATAGGATTACAGGGAACAGTGCAGTTACCTTCTCTGTATGTCAATCCATACTGCATCCAGTACGATATGAGTATGGGAGCAGGCTGAACGAAGGGAGCTTAGGAAGCATGTTAATATACTTTAACATTAGACAAAACTAAGGTTATAGTTGCTGCAATTCTGAGTTCCAGCACGTACAATGTCCCTGCTAGACATGCAGATTGATTTAAAGCATAAACCAACTGTTCATAGTACAACTCAGTGTTGTTTATCACCCACTGATTTCACCCCAGCTGGCAGTCAACCTTTTTGCACTGTGATGCTGGGGAAAAGCGAAGCTGTGTTTTGCAAAGTTGTTTTGATTTTTTGTTTTGTTTTTCTTCCAACTAATTGCATACGGTGCTGCTACAGTTGGTTTATGGAAAATGCTGTAGAAGAAAATTGCTGTAATGATAGAAAACCATTACGAAATGGTTTTTATGGTAGCTTTCCATAGGAATTTTCAGATATACTTAAAGGTGCCTGGGTTCTGCATGGCTTATAAGCTTTCTGAGTGGGCAGCTTTGTAGTCATTAATTTAGGGGCTAGAATATGGGCTGAGCCTGCAGTGATCTGATTTGTAATCCAGGAGTTTTGATAGTGTTGGATACCTGTGTGAGAGGTGCCCTTCAGTAGACAGTCAAGATGGCAAGAGAACCAGGGTCTGCAGGAAAACCAGTCCTGTGGTGACAAGACAGGAAAGAATGGAAAAGGTTTTTGGCATGTTTATTCTTGTCCTAAACACAATAACCCTTGACCCGGGGCTGGGAATAGTTCTTTTGGGGCCATGGTTCAACGGTGCGATAAACCAGGCTTCAGTGTTTGCATTGCCTGATGCAGAGAACCTCAGGTGTGTTGAGGAAAGCAGTGGCCCCGTATAAATTCACAGGCACTTTGAATATTTTGGAAGCTTTGACTTCATGCCAGTGAGCCCTGTGCAGAATCGGGTGTTGCTTTTCCTTGATGCAGCCATTTCTACAGCCAGCACGAAAGCATGAACCTTGCAAAAACCCTCAATTTTTGTGCTCTGGCTAATTCTGCAGAATTGTGGCCATATGCTCACGTCTGAGACTGGTTGAGTTTGTGTCAATGGATGGTCTAGAAAAGAATTTACCAGCCTTGGTATATTCTGTGGCCTCAACCTGAGAATAACATAGTTCTGTTGACATATGGACAAGATATTGGAAGAAAACAGTAAAAGAGGGTGTCATTACTATTTTTCTCACACTCCACCTTTTTGCAAGCTACTTATATTCCTCCAAGGGCTAGTATATCCCTACATTCCCTCTAGTCAGCCATTGTTCTCCATCTCCTTCAAATTCTGTTTGAATAACTCCAAGTTATACCTGGAGGAATTGATCCCACCCTCTGTGTGGCGTGGGTGTCACTTGTGACCGAGTATTTCTATATCTGAAAGCTTGTCTACCTTTTCTAGTTATGCTAGTTGATCTAATTAAAGTTTCTACCTCTTCCAGGCACAAGTAAAATGAATCAGTTGCTTAGCTGGGAAGCAGATTAGTGACCTGACAAAAGTACTGTGTTCCTGAAATTCTGCTTACATTTTGCAGCTTATCTGGTTGCTCTAAAAAATATATCATTTTTACTTATAAACTTGGTCTTTACTATGTCTGTGGGTTTTCACAGTTAAAACAACAGAAATACATTTCACCATTACTGTAGAGAGGTCCCTTGCTCTGTGCTTGTCAATTTTTCCACTTGCCATGGTCAGGATGGATGCCTGCCTCACTGCCACGCTTCTGCCAGAGGCTGGAGCAACTTTGTGCGTTTCCTGCTGTGCTCCTGTCCTACGGCAATAAAACCAAGGAAGCCAAAGCTTTTACAGAGGCTTCATGGTTGAACTGTGGGTCTATAATGTATACCTATCTTAAAGAAATATGAGTTCTTTTTATTTCTGATGTCACTTTCATCCAGGTGGTGCAGAAGCTCTAGGCAACTGAGCATGTTATGTTATGTAAAGCAAGGTGAAAGCCAGCTAGCATAATACAAGTTAATGTTAATTTCTTTCCTGTAGCTACTGCAGCAAAGGAGATGATAGTAAACAGAATGGTCCTAAAAA
>VXAA01006070.1:280735-367452 GCA_013399115.1 Anseranas semipalmata
AAAACAAAACAAACAACAACATAAACAAACAAAAACCAACCAACCAAACCAAACGTTTGTCCTTGCTGTAATGCAATGCTTGCATTGGTGCAAGGGCAAGGACTCAGTCGTGCTCTGTCCCTCTCATCTGAACAGAGGAAAACATCAGTGTGGAGGAGAGTGGGTATTGCTGTTGTGTAGGCTGAAGTCAGATTTATTTCTAAGGAAGAATGCCAGTAGGAGGGCTCTACTCGTACCTAGGATCCATGAATGCTGCAGGCTATGCATGCGGGGAGATGAGCAGCTGCCCTGCAAAACGCTGCCCAGAGAACAGGAGTGAAGGCAGCCTGCGCGTGGCTTTCTGCAGGAGGAAAAGGGAAGACCCAGAATAAGCAAGAACTTTGCAGCTCTCAGTGGCAAGATCTCTCGAGAGAAAGCAGTTAACTATGCTGGACCTCGCAAGGGACAGCAAGCCCTTCAGAGGACAGCCTGGGAAGTGTGGAAGAAGGCTGGACTGAGATGAAACAGCAACGTTAGTGGGTTTTATTGTACAGAGCTGTCTGCGTTAGCTGATGGCATGCGTTGTACATAAACTAGAGTTCAGTAGGTGCAGGTTCTCAGCAGGGAGCTGCAGCTCGGCCAAGTCTGAGGTTCAGTACAGACGTGCAGGTGACCATGGGCAGCAAAGAGGAACATTGCAGATTCTGGAAGGCGATGAGAGGATGCTCAGCTCAGCTCACCCCATGTGTGGAAAAACATAACACCCTCGGCCTGTGAAGTGAGGGAGATGATCAGTCGTGCTGGGTCTCAGAGCTGCCTTGTAGTAACCTGGTGCCGGTGCAAACCAGGGAGGAAGGATATCCTGCCTTCGAGTGTCACCTAAATGCATGTTGGTGCTTGAAAGATGTCCAAATCCTTTTGAATTGCTTTCACATTCTTCTGCAAATTAAGCCACTGAGAATGCAGAAAACAGGAAAAAATGTTGCTGTGCTTTTGGGGGACCAATTTTTTTAGGAGAGTTCAGTTTTTACTTCGACTTCTAAAATATATGTCCAGACTTTCAGAAGTTAGTGGCTTGGATGCTCCTGAATATCTAGTTCTAACTTCTCCTTGGATGAAGCAGTTTTGCGTGCATTTTAAACTCCTCATGGGTAGTTACTGTTTTTAAAAGCTTCGGTTATTTTGAATTCTTTGGATACTGTAACATTCTTGAAAGTTTCAGCATGTATCTCCCTGGGTTTGCTGTTCTGTTCCTTTGAATCGCATCCAAAATGCTTCTGCATTCATGGGATTTGATTTGACCTGAAAAGTTTGTTCTTATGAGGTGGTACTTTTTTCATCCTTTTTTTCATCTTGTTTTGGTTCCATGTTTTTACACAAAAACAAATTTTGTTAACTCAGTTTTACTACTGTCTTTGTTATACAACATACAGTACTAAAATACTTGAAATAATTGTCATATTTTCATTTCTCTAACTTCCCCAGCCACTAAAGCACTTCTATATTGGAATCAGCATCCTCTTCGTCTTCATAAAATGACATATGAAGGAAAAGTATTTAGAACTGGATGAAATTTTGAGTTCAAACATTGTCTGATAGACTGGAGAGGGTAAGGAACCACAAGACAGATGGTGGTGTGCTTTTCTTGCCAACTTCACCCAGGCATCAGGAGACACAGGATTAGGTATCTTTTGCCAAAAAAAGATGGATTCTTTTTGATTATAGGCTTATTAAAAACAAAACAAAAATCAAGAACAACAAAAACAAGAGCAACAAAAAGCCAGAGCTTGGCACACTCTGGTGTGGTGATTATGTATCTATTAATGAGGAGGAAAATGAAAAACAAGAGTGCTCCTGAGATCCTGTAAAATGCTTCGTGATGAAAAATAAACCAAAGTCAGCCCAGTCATGGCAATAAAAACAATACAAGATACAGGGAAATAAGGACAGTAAAAAGTTTGAATGAATTTAATTTTAGAAATCATCATACTGTTTAAAAAATATGTAAATGAGAAGCAAATGGCAGTATAGTAAGAGAACATAAGGAAAAATGAGAAAGGGAGCCCAGAGGCTGGATGATAAACTAACTCTCTATTAATGATGGCAACAAATGCCTAACTGTCTTTCGAAGCCTGTGATGTGCCATTATAGCAATCAAGCATGAACAGTATTTAGCATCCAGCAATTGTTGTCAATTTTTCATATTCCTGGGTATTCTTGACAATTATTTTGCCAGAGGCAGGAAATTGTTCTTTGGCAAGCATTAATCAGGAATGTGTGGTAGATGCTGAACTACCATGTTGGGGGCAGGATGTGTCAACGGTACTGCTAATGAGCAGTTAGTGATCACTGAGGACACGGGCTGAAGGCTGTGTTGTCCTCCTTCCCTTGAGGCTCGTGCCATTTGATGTGGATAGGGTTGCCTCAACCAGGCTTTTGAAGAAGGACATTGCTCCTGTTGTGTGCCACGCTTCCAGTGAGACATCCCACTTCAAATGATGTTGCAGCTCTTATTGGCGGGCCTGGAAAGGGCTGGGGTGGTTGCTGTGGGACTGGGAGCATGGACTGGTACCCATGTTCCCTGTGTCGACGATGTCCAAGGAGCTTGGAGCTGTGACTGTACAGGGGTCCTCAGGAGAAGGTCTTGGCTAATGCTGTGGCTGTCTTTCCTCAAAGAGTTTTTGAGGAAGTAGTATGTTCTTGGACATATGGAGCAAAAGCATGATTTAGGGGCAGGACCTTAAGTTTGCTTTTGTATTTTTAACAGGAATGACTTCTTGGTTAGCCTCCTGAGAATCTATCCTTGCTTCTTATGCAGTCCCTGGAGGACTCTAAGCCAGTGAGCTGAGCTCTTCAGCTTTTTCTGTGTGTCCTCTGCCCTTAAAAGCACATGTGCTCCTTCAAGCCCTTACCTACTGCCTTCAGCCTGATGTACAGTTGCCTGTTCAGACTCCTCGTCTTGCAGCTGGTGAGCAGGATTCAGCTGGCAGAAGGGGGAATGTGCTGGTGTACATGAGTGGTGCTGGAGCCCGAAGCCCACCTGGACTCTGGTGTGTATGTGCGCGGCAGCTGCTGGGAGCAGCTCTTCAGTGCTGACACCATGGATGGGGAGGAGAGACCAGGCCAGACCCATCCCAGACCTAGTGAAAGCCACCAGTATTAATGTAGTTTGTGGAGCAAGACAATAACAAACAAGTCTCTAACCCTGTCTCATCTGCAAGATGAAGGGTGGAGGTCCCCAGAGAACAACCCCCCCCAATCTGCTGGAAGCAGGACAAGCCTCGGCTGGGCGGGGATGCAGAAGCACCAGAAGCACTTAGCATTGGGCTGTGCTTTTCTGGGCCATATATCATCCTCTTCACCAGCTGCAAAGCCCTAATCCAGCCAGGGGCCGCTGGGTACCTGTTGCCCCCTTTGCTATCCATGCCTGGACCTTTCTCCTGTAACCTGCCTGGGCTGTGGAGGGGACCCATGAGCAGCGCTCGGATCCCAGGCGCGCTGTGTGTTCCTTCGCACAGCAGTGACTGTGTGATGAATCTGCCTCTGTCCTTCCGGCTTCCCCCAGAGGGGTGTGGGTGTGCAGCAGCGTGAGCTGCAGCGGGGGGTCCCCGGTCAAGCCCCGTGCCAGCACAGGGCAAAGCCTGGAGCCCTGCTGCCTGCTCACAGCCCAGCCTCCCTGTGGGTCCAGCCCTTAAGTGGATGGTCTGCCTCGGTTTCCACCTATAAACTAAGTCACGTCCCCTGTACTTGTGCCTTGTTCCCAAATCCTGCCCCCCTCTTGCAAAACTCGTATATCAACAGAGAAGGTTATTTAAAGAGGGGTTAATGAGATATGGCCCAGAATATTCCAAAATGCAGCCTCCAAGCCAATTGCTAATTAGGCACTGGAGCCACTAATCTAATTTTAGCCAGTCACTGAATTTATTCCTGGCAGAATAAAATGCACTTTAAATCTCATTTAAAAGCCACTGAGATACTCTTGACAAATTAAAATATGAAATTAAAAATATATTTAGTTTGTTTCTGCATCATTAAAATAATCCTTGCTGCAGATGAATCAAACCCCATGCCTTCACATTTTCATTTTGAAGGCTGTGTTTACTGCTGAAGTTATGAGCTATGCCCTGTCACCCTTTCCCCATCTTGTAAAATCAACTGCTGTGCATTCAAGGATGCTGCAGCTGCCTGGATGTAGTACATGGGAACGCAAGACCAGGGGGAGTGGAGCCATCAGACAAATGTAGGGGGGATAATATATGTTGGTGAGAGAGTGAGATTTACATGAATAGACATAAAACAGTGTGGAAACAAGCAACACAAAATGGCAATCTTAATGCTAACTAAGCTTGTAATAGAAGAAAACTGTAAATAAAAGGAGGATAAATATTCCTATCAACTATATGCTTGATTGGTTCTTCTTAGTAATAACTTACCTCCTGGCCAAACTAACCTCCTTTGTATACATCAGTATCCAGCATGGCATGAGCGAAATAAATGCTATGATTTTTATCTGGAAAGCAGGGCAGTTTCAAATGTTCTGTGTGACAGAGCGGGTTGGCATCGCGTGCTGAAGCATCGCAGCAGCTGCAGCTAGATGGCACAGTCATCTCGCCCTGCTGCTGCGCTCAGGAAATCAGCCGCAGACCTTCGCCACCACGGACCTTGTGTGGCAGGAGCCTGTCAGAGCATCTTGGGGGACTCTGCCCTAGTCGGGCAGCCTACCGATAACCAAGGTATAATTTGGCTTCTGGTAAAGACAGCAGGGGTCTGAAGAGTCTTAAGCTCTCCCTGGGCTGGCTGCTGGTGTTGCAATCCTCCTGGTCCTAACTGTTATCAAGCTCTTGGCTTAAAGTTGCATTTTCATGATTGTCAATTTAAAAAATTGCAACCTTAAAAATTGTGATAGGCAGAGTTTTTGTCTGGTGTGATTGCAGGATTTGTGCCTGCAAGAGAACAGGGGAAACTGTTGATAAATTGCTTTTGTTGTGGAAGAAAAGCCAAGACTGGCTGCCCGAACACCGGTGCTTTGCTTGACAAGCCGCGCTTACTGCGGGCAGCGGGGGCCTGGGCTGCAGCCTCTGGCCTCTGACCCTCGCCGTGGGCAAAGAGCGTTCTCCTCGGGCAGGGAGCGCGTCCGGCCCCGTGCGGGGCTCTGCTCCTCGAGCGCTTCTGGGGGAGCGGGGTCGCGCCAGCCCTTTGTGGTAGGTGTTGTGACCTACAGGGATTCTGCTGTCGGTGGTATTATAACATTAAAATTGCATGTGCGTGAGAATTTGCATGCTATCCATTTGTCAGAAGTCCTCAGGGATCTTCTGGAGTCTGAGGAGCCCCTTCCCCGTGAGGGTGGGGTCCCGCAGGTGGAGCTATGCCTCGCACAGGGCAGAAAACAGCCTCCTGCAGCGCCCAGACTAGAAACTGCTCGCAGCACCTTAATGTCTGCTCGGCGTGTTCTTCTGGGGATTGAAGCAGAGACTGGGTAGAATTTTTTTTCATTGCTTTTTAAAATGTAGTTGAAAAAAGAAAACAGAAAAACCCCAACCCTCTGAATTCCTACAAAAAGCTGAGCTCTGAAAGCATCTGTGACTACTGCGTGTGCTTTTAACTTCCTGACATTTCAGCAGTAGCGATGATAAGCCGTAGTGTGCTCAGTGCCACATCTGTTTAATGCACCCTTATCATGAAAGGAAGAGCTGGCTGGGGGCCGGGGGGGTTGCGAAGGGTCAGGTGGCATCGGGAGAGAGGAGGAGACGGGAGGGTGGGGAGTAGAAGCTATTGTACTGAAATATCACAAAAACAATGTTAAGAAAAAAATATAGAGGCATCTGGGGTTAAAAAGTACTGCTGGATGGATCCTGTCTGCTTTTGTCTTTTCCTACCCAAAGAAGAAAGAGGTGGCGTATAAGCCTCACCTATACAGCAAAGGCAATCTTTTGCTGGAAGAAATTCATAAAAACTTATGCCAAGAAATATTTCTATAAGATCTTGCTTTACCCCAGTGCTGGAGGAATAACAAAACAGCTTTCCTGGCAAATCAAAGGACTAAAGAGAAACATAAAATCATGTCTAATGTCTACTTAAAATTATTTTTATATNATAATTATATATTATATAATAATATATAATTATATATATTATATATATATATCAGACCAGGTGACTAATGGTCCCTACTGTAAGTTTCCTGTGAGTCAAGTTTCCTGGGTGGGGGGAATCATTTTGTTTTTATTTTAAACCGACTTGAGGGGAAAAAATCATAGTAGCAACACTTTTGATCTTTACTAAAATTCAGCTCCATTTTATTTGTTATTTGTTTATCTCATGTGAAAATCTCATAATTAACATAGGTACAAAATACCTTCTTTGGAAGTTAGCATACCTGTGAAGGCTACCGCGCTTTGCACATTTGAAAAAACAGTCCATTTAGATATTTTCTTCCCTGTGATATTAAGGGTTAGCTGAAACTGCCCCTGGCGAAAACTGGCAAAGTTTGACTGTTGCATATCTGTGTCCAGATTTTCTTGTAGTGGTGCAAAGTAAATAAAATGGAAAACTTACAGCAAGTGAAAATGAATATAAAACATCAAAATATTTCCCAGCAATGTTCTGCAAGTGCTTACTCTTTTCTAGGCTTGCGATGCTGCTTGAAAAGTTGCGGAGAGGCCTGCCCCTCAGAGCACAGCTAAGGCCGGATGCACCCGCTTTGGCCCCGCGCGGGTGGGAGCTGCCTGGCAGCCTGCTGCGGGGGCTGGCGCGGCCCTGGCACGAGCAGGGGAGGAGGTGGATCCCAGGAGGTTTTGCCATGGTGCTGAGGGTGTTGCTGGCTCGGGTGCAGTGCAGGTTTGTCTCAGTAACCAGGTGGTAGAGCAGGTGCTTCCAGTGGTGGCCGGTGGTGCTGGCAGATTTCAGAGGTTATGAGCTGGGCTGAGGTAGCGGTGGGGAAACCTGGGTTGTGTGGGCTGGGGGTACCAAGCTCTGCTCTCAAGGAACACCTCCCGCAAAATGCCCGTGGGAATGTCTGTCTCCTGTTCATTAGTTACACTTCTAGCGCTCACATCGGCATGCTTGGCAGATGGCACTGCCCAGCTCTTCTCTCCCAATCCTGACTCCTGGTTTTATGACCCTGCTGCAAAGCCCATTGATGTTAATTAATATTTCCCAGCGCAGGAAGAATCAAGTCCCTTATGTGAGAGACATGAGGAATGACAAGCTGTGACTTCATCCTGAATATAGTTGTATGACTTTAAATGCTAATTTTATATTTATATGTATATTAACTTGCTGAGCTGTTTGCAGCAAATGGGGTATAAACTGTTTCATTAAATGGAGAAATCTCATAAAATTACTTGGGATAATAGCAAAATGACTGACCTGATGGTTGTACTTTGGGGAGCATTTTATGTGATGCTGAAGGTGTTCACAGAGCAGAGTGCAAGTAAGTGGCTGCAAACTCTACGTGCTGTCCAACTGCCTTCACAGTACAGTCTGTCTGTCTGTCGGTGCAGGAAAAATAGCTGTGTTGCCATTCAGCCATGTAGCTGCCTTACCTTTGCACAGATGTTAACACAGATCAAATGTGTAATTACCAGAGACCAGCCTATTAGTTTGGATAAATTACAGAGCAAAGTAAGTATCTATTGATGCTCAGAAGAATTTGGAGGACCTGGGCTTTTTTAGTATTGATTCCACCATAGCTGTGGTATAGCTGGCTCCAGGCATTAAAAAAATCCTACATCAGGTCCAAAAATCCATGAAGTTGCCTTCAATTGTGAAATTAAAAATGTTGTTAATAACTTCAGGTTCTGTTTTTACTTGCTTTATGGATTGCGAGCCTCCTCAATGTGTTTGATTTGGGTTTTTGAGCCTTTGCAGCAGCCGGCGCTGAGGCAGCGCCGAGCTCGTCTGCTCCGGCTCCGAGCTGTGGTCATGGCACCAGGCCTGTCGGAGTTTAAGAAGCGTTTGGACAATGTTCTCAGACACGTGGTTTGAATTCTGATTTTTGGGAAGACCTGTGTGGAGCCAGGAGTTGGACTCGATGATCCTTGTGGGTCCCTTCCAACTCGGGATATTCTATGATTCTATGCTGGCTTGTGGCTGGTGCCCTCAGATGACGGTGTCCCACTGAAACACTGCAGCGTCCCTTACAGAGGGCTGAGGCTGTGGCTCCTCTCCTCCTGCTGGCTGGATGCCCTCCGGGCTTGGTTATGCTGTGCAGGCACGTGTCTTTGGTGGCACCATCTGCAGGCTTAGTTAGATGTGCTGGAAGGACTTTTCCAGGAGTGTTCCCTGAGCGGGGAGCAAAACAAGGCAGGCAATGAAGATGTTTGATCCTCCATGGTGTCCATGTGGTTTCCTCGCTGAGAGACCCAACCTGGTCAAGGCCAGTCATGGTTCAAAGCTGGGTGAGAGCGGCACCGAGATCTGTTTTGCTTCTCAGCAGGCTTTAGGCTGGGTGCAGCACCTGCACAGCTACCTGGTTTGCAAACTAGAACAGGCGTATTTGCAGGAACCTCTCTCACAGCAGGGGCTTGGGTGTGGGCACCCCTAGAGCACCCAAGCAGAGGACCAAGGCATTGAGAAATCGAAGAATTTGCAGGGCTGTGTGCTGACTCGATATTCTGATGCTGTGCTCACCTGTAAAGCAAACATACGCTTTCTGTGAGATGGTTTTTTTCTCATGTTGTACAGCTTGTAGCACTGTTTTTACCGTATCAGTAAAAATCTTATCATGAAACAAACATGTGAAGGTTATGAAGCAGCCAGTCTCACTGATGTAAATTTTGTTGTACTCTGTTGTGGTAGTATCTCCCTTTAATTTAAAATTTACTTTGGATGGAAACTAGGATTTTTAATTGCAGTAATTTGGAAGTATTTGCATTTCTGTCTTCAAAAAGAGATGGTCTTCCAGAACAGTGAAAACTATGGGGGAAAAAGCCTTACGTTACAGAAGAAACTTGGTACTCTTTTCTGAAAAATGTTGACTTCAATGTTCACGTCAGTTTTTCCTTGCAAAAATATCTTAATTACTGACTAAAGGGTGCTCTTTTTTTTTTATTACCTTGAAAGACCTGATGCAAGACCTTGTTCCTATCCTAATGATAGTTTTGCATTAGGTCATACTCGGAAATCTTCTGTGACCTTTAATATGTTTCCAGTAGTAAAACTGAAAAATGTTCTTGCTGAGGACTTAGGGGAGTTCTCTGGACATCATGTAGATTCAAGGTGTGTTTTGAACCTCATTTTTTTTCTGAGGAGCTGTCTGTGTGTCATTCACCTATATTCATTTTGATTTGAGATGCTATTAGAATAATTTTTATACTAACAGCCTTGGGAGTGGAAGACTTGAAAATGGTGTCTCTCAGTACTCGCAGGCCCTTCTCTGACTGAGATCCAAGCATGAACAATTTAATGGCTTTTATCAACCATGAGAGCGAAGTCCTGGAACTGCTTCTTGGTAAGAGCAACAGGGTAAGAATGTGAAGCCTGTAGTGGCTGTAAGATGGAGCACAATGAGCTTGTAAATGGGATTTAATGGCACAGTATCCTTTACAAGACAGGATTGGATTTAATTACCTAAATGACCCACGTACTCCTAGAAGAAACTAATTAAAGGATTTTTTAGTGAAGTGTGATAGACATAAGGTGGCAATTGCAAATGTATTGATTTTCATTGCTCAAGTGTAGAGAAGACTTCTTGTTTTGCAAATGTGTAGAGCAATGTTGTCCCAAAGCATCCTTGGGACCCTGTGGGGATCATAATGCTTTGGAGTATGATAACTGAACAGTTTAATCCCTGCTCATGCAATAGCGTACAGCAGAGTGCCCATCCTCTGGGCTGAAGTGTGATTTAAGACACTGCCTCCAACTGCTTAGGCTAGCAGGAGCAGACTGACCTCAGCTACATTGGTTTTGCCAAGCTGAATGATCCCAACCAAACTTTGTGCCATCCCAGCTAGGCACTTTGTATCACCAAACAAGATTTTGAAAGTCCATTCTAGATTGCAGTGTGCATTCATTTCTAAAATGCTTACTACTTTTTCCATATTCTGTTGGTGTTCCAGGTACTTAATTTAAAGCTATCACAGGTATCACTGGACTCTGTTGTCAACTTGATATCTAGATTTATTATAGTGGATAGAAGCTCAGGAGAAGCACAGGCATTGATTAATTTACCAGCCATCTGCAAACAAAATCTCTGGCACAATCAGTGCAATGTCCCAGCTGCCACCTGGCTGGAGGAGTGGCAGGCATGCTGAGTCTGCCCTGCGAGCACCTGGACTTTTCATTTTCAATGGTACTGCTACCACCAGGATGCTGGAGCGAGCAGAGCACTCCCAGTGCCCTGAGAGCACCTCTGCTTTGTGGTTAATTTGCAGCTAGTTGTGACTGCTGGTGAAAAACATTTTTGGTGAAAGTGAAAATTCACAGAATCACAGAATCATTTAGGTTGGAAGAGACCTTCAAGATCACCTAGTCCAACCTATGATTCCTTGAAGGCACTTTGTACCGTGCATAGTAACAGCTGTACTGTATCTGTTCTCCACTATTCTGTTGCTAATCACTGTTTTTTCAGTGGATGACACTAACAATGTACTCCATTCTCAGCATGGTTTTCCATTCGTGCTGAAGTCACCTGGATAGAGGTGGGCCATCCTGTAGAAATACGTGCAAATCTCTTCACGAGGCTGTTCTTTCGTTCTCAGTTAAGCTCTTCTGATTCTTGTCCACACTGTGGCGGTCTGTGCTGTGGGGACACTTGCTGGTCTCCTCAGGGGTGGTGCACATGCACTCCTTTTGCTGAGGTTTAATGGCAGTTGCACATCTGGGTGGCTTAAACAGCAGAGGTCTCTGATGGTCCTGCATACCAAGACATATTAAAAGTCAAAGCAAAAGAGTAAAACTGTTTTTTCATAGCTGGAGAACTCCCAGAGGACTTTGGTCTTGGTCCTCACTTAGGAACAGAAGCCAGAGTTCTCTATTAAATGCCTGCCGATGACTTCTGATGGCTCTCATGACCACCAAGAATCTTTGGTGATCTCAGCTGCCAGATACGCAAGGCTTGTTGCCTCTCAGTAAGGCATTCCAGGAGGAGTGCTGTACAGTTTCGCTTTTCTAACCCAAATATATGAACTCCATTTTCATCAGCTTCAGCTTAGTACAGACTGTATTTATTTTTACTTTTCTTACTTCATTGGAGATTGGTTACCTGCCATTAATTGGTATCAGTATAATTGTCCATGCTTTGTGGATCAGTAATATGTTGAGATGGTCCCAGCTGGAGGAAAAAAAAAAGTTGTTAAGCTATCTTGAGATTTTTTGGGGGGAATATTTTACATTAGTTCTGTAGGCCCATGTGTGTTCAATGCCTCTTTGAAGTCTTTCATCTGGAGTAGAGGGGTTATGGTATTGCATATCAAAATACACGGGAATTAAGTTGTTGTGGGATATCACTGAAGGCTTGTCACTGAGAGTATATCTCTTTTACCTACATTGATAATAAGCACACTATCTGCTTATGTACACTTCTAGCACATGAAGATCCACCTCCAGAACATATAGTTATGGGTGAGAAGTTCTTCATTCGGCATCTGGGAAGTTCTCAATCAACTCTGGTTCTTCTAGTTCTGGTAGCCATCCGTATCAGAATACTAACATTGATGCACCTCCTACCATTAACAAATGATGCTGCTTCTACCATCCTCCCATTCTCTCCACTTCTCTTTCTCTTCAGTGAGCATGTTTTCCTAATGGCTCAATTAAGCCTTACTGCAATCATGTCATTAATTCCACATCATGTCCTAGTCTGAATAATTCCTTTCCTTAATTTAATACCAAGATATTTTGAAATTCTAATCCATGTCTTTCTGGTGTCCTTCTCTTTTCTGATAATATATATATATATATATATATATATATATATAATGTGTGTGTGTGTGTGTGTGTGTATATATATAAAAATATATATATTTTTGCTGGTGGTGGTGGTTTTGCTTTGTTTTGTTTTATTTTCTGGGAATTCTTAATACGTTCTTTTTGATTGCAGTGCAGGTAGCAATGAAATGAAGATAGGAAGATGCACTTGCTTTAGTGAACAGGTAAAGAATAACCAAAAGAAATCTAATAAAAGAGCCACAACAATGATTGAAAATTTGTAATGAAAGAATTAAAAAACCCACCTTATGTTAAGAGAGTCCACAGCTGAAATGATTTACCACAGAAAAGAGATTTTAGGAGGGAACATGTTCACAATCTGTGTGTTCCCATACGGGGAACAAACCTAGACAGCGAGGTATTTGTATAGCTTCATCTTTGAGAGGTTTTCAACTAGACCAGCTTTGAACTTGAAGTGCAGCACTTGGCATTTTGCAAGTTGATGGAAACATGCAACTCAGTCAATACAATGTTAGGAATGGTACAAACTAAGGAAGAAAAAAAATAAGAACAAAAAAATGACACTGCCAGACTTCTCATTCTGAGATTAATGGAGTTCTCTTTGTTTACATCTCATCACTTAAACCAGGTCACATCACTCCACTTTTTTCCCACAGTACCTTACAAAGCTGAGCTGTGGGAGAGAGAAGATGTAACTTCTCAGGTGGACTCATCCTGGAGTAAGCCCTGAGTTCCACAGGGTTTTGGGGGACCCATGTCAACTTCTGTTGATGAAGGGCTGTTTCTGCATTCAGTAATGAACCATTTAAAGTTCAAAAATGTGTTCTTTGTTCCTAATCTGATTGATTTCCATTTTCACAGGCTGGAAGCTCATCCTAGTATTTTGATGGCCACCACATGTCCTCATGCATAACAGAAGCCTGGTGCTAGTTAGCTCAAGCAGGAAAACCTGCGCAATTTTTCTTTTCTGGTTTATGTGTCACGGTTGTGCAACTATAAATCACTGTGACTGTGGAGGACAGTCTTTTAATGTAATGACAGCTCTAAGTCACTTTTCCTGTAACTCCTGCACCAGCTGATGCTTTCCAAAGATCTCTCCAATTTGAACTGTAATGTTTAAAATCTAGCAGCACATTTCCCTTAATACTCCATTTCATATAGTTTTCATCTGTTTCTTCTGTTTGCTGTAGAGTACATCCTGTAACATTTCAGAAACCAATACCGAAGAACCTACTTTTCCATTTTTCTGCAGTAAAAGATTTTAAAAATGCTCAACATGCTAATAAATAGGAACACACTTTCAGCAACTGCTATGTAAACGTTCACAGGCAATGCGTTTTAAGGCATGGATTATAAAACATTTTAAAATCCATTTCATTGGATTAGCCATGCCACCGTTGTTATCATGCATAGTCACCAGCTTTTTTTCAAATCCATGTGACAGACAGGCTCGGCTGCTCTGGAACATGATATCTATCAAGGACTAGAGGACACCAGTGGGTAGTCGGCCTTCTCATGGCTGAACAGCTAAAGGCTGACCAGCAATAGGGCCAAGCACTTCTCGTGGATTTGAAAGTGATTTGCAGTAGTTGCTACTTTAATCAGCTGTATTTTTCTACCGTGACTAACAGCAGTCAGAACAGTGCGAATACTTTCCTATTGTATTAATCTGAGTCTCTGTAAAAGCCTAGGGTTCAGTTGCTGTTTCATGATGTATGTTCTCCAACTGGGTTTGGATTGCTTATTCTGTGAACAGTCTCTGCCTCCAGGCAGTACCTTGTCTAGATGCTGATAGTTTAGGAATGGTGCTAATGGGAGGCAATTATTGAAATATCAAAATACTAGGAAACTTCTGGGAATGTGTCTGAACACATTAAATAGCATCGTCCTTTTGGGGTGAGAATCTGACACAAAATGCCTCTCTTTATTGCCAGGATACTGCAGAAGAATCCCCAAAGTTGTGTCTTGATATTTGCTGAAATACTTGTGCAGTTGGAAATGTCAGTAAACTTTGGATACTGTTAATAGATTTCTTGACTCTCCCCAAATGCTCTCCTTGGTTTTCTCACAGATTTAACAGAGCTTTTTTATATGTAGGATGGAAATATCTTGAAGACTGAGGAAAAGATAGATGTTTTCTAAAATATTTATTCTAAAAGAAGACCCCAGATCTTATGTTATTAGGTGGCAATGAAGCCACAATTTCTCCTGGAGGTAGTCTCATCTTGGCTTCCTTGATCACTGTCTCCGAATCATAATTTATGGATTTCTTCTGTGTGCTCTCAGTTCACCAGTCACAATTATCTTGAAATGTGTTTGAATTATGAGCTATAATCTGATCTGTCTTTCCATAAACTTGAAAGGTCACTAATATAAAATTCAAATCCTTCCAGAGATTGGCTTATGTTGCTAAGAGAGGAAACAGAAACAGCTTCTCCTCATTGGTATTTTAAAAGCCACATTTTGGCACTGCTGGTGAGCAGACTTAATCACCCACCCCAAATCAAAGAAGCATCACTGGAAATAGAAAACACGGAGGTCAGATTTCCCAGGGTAAAGAAAGCCTCCCTCCTTCCTCAGGGCTTCACTGGGACTCTTTAGGTTTCTGCAGATACGAGCATCACGTTTCTTTTCATCTGTATGTACCCTGGAGACACCAGCATGTCACACTTGCAGCAAGTTCTACTGCTACGTTCTTTCCAGCTTCTCCAGTTCTTCCTCTGCTTTGGGAATGAGAGTACTTAGGCTGTGCTGAACACTTGCGATGAATTCTTCACCACCTCTGTTCATGCACAGCTATATCTCCTGTGTAAGAGACATCAAATCATCAAATGCCTAGGATTTTGATTCATGTTTTTAATGTCTGTGTCGAAACTTGCTTGAAAGGAGAGATGTTCTACCCATTGGAGATCTTCTGGCTACATCACACAATTTGGATGTTCTGATTAGTAATGATTGGCTCTGTAGAAAAGAGGGTATTTGGCTAGAAAAAGGAAAATTATCATAAATATGCATAAAGCGCATGGAGGCAAAAAAAGCAATTACTTTGGCTTTAAAAGCTAGAAACAGTTTAGCAGAACAGATGGGTTGCATAAATCTGGCAAAAATGAGGGCATGAGGGATTCGTGTGTGTCTGTGGCATGCAGCAAAGGATAAGACCAGGGTTCGTGTGAAAAATAATTTATTGGAGTTTGGGAACTGTCCATTTTCCTACCCTTTCAGAGTAAAAGTAGTGGCTGGGGTCATTAGAGCTCACCTCAACACGGTGCAGCAATGTATGGAGTTAGCTATAAAACTCCCATCACCAAAGAGTTGTTCTTTAGCACCATAAAATGCTCTTCATTTTCAGAAGTTTTCTGCTCCCAGCAACGTTATGAACAATTTCCATATCTCAGCCATAGTCAGGTCATATTAATACAGACAGTGATAGAAATTATGATAACTTAGTGCTATCATAATGCTTTCCTAGTGTGTTTCTCTATTTTAAATTTTGTTTTGTTTTATTTCTGTATATGAACAAGAGCTATTAATCGATTTGTATGCAAAAGCATGTTGTAAGTTTACTGAGAAGATGCAGGCTTTTGAATACCAAGTGTTAGGCAGAAATCTCATCTTTGTAGGCTCTGTCAAAGAGACAAGTGACAATAGGTTTGACGTGATCGGTATGTGCCATCTTGTGCTCCTTTGGCAGAAAAGTGCTTACAATAACTCTGATGTCTACATTATACCCAGCTGAAGCCCACAGTAGTAACCTGTCCCAAAGTCTCAAATTCCTAAGGATGGAGAAGACCGCTGCTGATCAGAAGTAACATCTGTTGGTTTTTGTGCTTATTTAAGAGATGCTTTTGTGCCATCTTGATTTGAAAGCCTCATGGGAGAGTCAGCCTATCTTTTATGTAACAAAATCAGAAGTCTTCACAGTCTCTTGATGTGTACATATGTATACTCCAGAGGCTTTGGCACAAAAAATCTATGCATTTAGCTTTCTTGATCTGAGATAGGATTCTGCACGTCTATACTGGATTCTGCACATCTGAATGTGTTTGCTGGAACATACATGGACCACATTGGTCCAATCTAATCATTCTTCGGGTGACATCCAGGGTGCAGTTTTCTGCATTGGTTTTCATTTTTATTGCCATGCATCTTTCCCAGCTCAACTTAAAAATCCCTTGAGGGATTGCTTCATAATTTAATTGGTTTACAAATAAGCACAGCCTTTTTTGTGACTGTTAGTAGCCAATGTCAGAGCAGTCTTACCTGGCAGAAACTGCTTGTTTTGTGTCAGTCTGTAGTTGTACTTGGGGAGATATAGTATGAATTGTTATGGTTGTGCATTAATTTTTAAAACCTTTGCAATTTTCTGTTTACATTTTTTTACCAATTTGATTATTCATCTTGTTGAGTTGAAGTTATAAGCATATAGAAGTCTAAGGGGGCTGTAATTTAAACTTAATTTTATATCAATTTGATTATATTCAGTTTCATAGCTAGTAGATGCATGCTCTTTACACATGAAACAGGCTTTACAAGCAGTGAGTCTTTCTGTGTGACAAAATCTAATTCTGCTACTAATAAGCAAATAGGTGGATTTTGTGTCCTATTGATCTCAGAATTACCTGACTGATGCCAAAAATCAATCCAAGACCTCTTCTGAGCAGTCACAAGACAGGATTCTTTTTATTAAGCCTGTCCATGATTTATAGTTTAGCCATTAGTGTTAATGTAGACTTAAAATATCAATACTCCATTCTAACACTTTCAAAGTGGCATTGATTCTTCTTTATCTAAGCTCCTTCTCTTGCATGGACACTACCCAGAATTTTTTTTATGGTTAGGTGGATACATTTGCTTCAGTCAAGGTACAAATGCCTTATAGTTGGTCTGTATTGAAATTCTGATGATGGGCAGCATTTTCTGTAACCATAAGAACAAAAACATGAACCCTATGTGCTTATTAGGTGATTTCTGTTGGAAACAGTGAGCACAGCTTTCTCAAAGCAGCAGTGAGGTTTCCAAGGTGAGTTACTGTCCTACCTTCATCAACGTGGGTTAATGTGGAAGGAATTACACAGGACTACTAAGCCCACAGAAACAGAAATGCTGCACTCTTAAATCGTCTGTGCTCTCCTGCTTCCTCAGGCGTGTGTTATGTTGGCTTCAGACAGAAAGATGGGCAAATTTGCTGTATAAATAAGCCAGAATGATGAATAATGATACTCAGAGGAAAAAGAATGTCTCACACTCAGGTAAGTCTTCTGTTGATTCCACTCCTCTTTTACTGATAGATTTATGCCATTGCAAAATTTGGGAAATGGCAGGAAAATAAGTTTTGATCTTGAAAGTTTATGAATTTTGTCTCCTTTCAAAATGGCAGGAACTGAAAAGCCTGCAAATCATGGCATGTCAAATGTAAACAGGAAATTCAGATGACTAGGAAAAACGATTTGAAGAGGGATGCTTCCAGGGATGCTCAAGGTATTAGTAAAATTGGGAAGTCAGCAAGGGAATTGGTATGGACAGAAATGTACAAGAGGCACTTGGGAACTACGTGACCCACAGACAAGAAGTCTAAGAGGAGTTAGATGAATTCATGTACAAGAATTTGAGAACAAGCGGTGTCTGATGGGATCTCCCATGGCTATTGTTGGAGACTGGACTGAGCTGGATGGACTCTGGCTTTGACTCTTTCTGTTTCTCATCTTTGTGGAGCGTTTGTATCCCTCTGGAGGAGGTGAGGGTAAGCTCTGCTGGACCAAGCACTGGCGCGGTGCTGCGTGCGGTTGCTTGTTGGCTGCATCTCCTGGGTTTGTTCCTGGAACCCCCCCTGTGCTGATCCCAATGCCTTGTCTGTATTCTGGCTGCTGGCAAGGTGAATTACTCATTTTAGTCACGATTTACAGTATGTGGCAATTATCCCCCAATCTACGTATGTTTTAAAAGTTAATGGAGAAGAAACACTGATTTTAAAAAACAATTTGAAAGCTTTCCAGTGGTTCTAGATGCCTCAGCTGGTTACAAAGGGCAAAGCCACTAACCTTGCTGTTTGACTCGCATTAAGAGTGAAATCTCTGCATTTGTAAGTAAATGCCAGAGCATTATATGTTCCTAGCATCTTGTGGTCTCTCTGGATGAGATTCTCAGACCTACCATGTATCAAAACCTGAGAAGATGTATACAAGCCTTTCCTGCATCCCTTTTAACCCCAGGAGTGCAGTGACCTGCAGTACAGTTTGCGTACCCCTTTGGCTAAATTGCAGCCTGGAATTCACACCATCTGCTCTCGCCCGTGCTTCCCCAGTCTCCATTATTGTGCAAGGGGGACTTGCAGAAGCTTGTGTCCCTGACTGCTGGAGTTCTTGCAGCTGGGGTAATCTGTGCTGGAAGATGTTTCACTATTCAGCAGAGTGTGTTTTTTTTTTTTTTTTTTTATCAGTGTCCTTCCTGCCTCCTTTTATGACATGTCTGATGGTCATAAGCAGGAGGCTTACACAGAAAAAATAGCATTTTACATTTGTCTGATGTGACCAGATCAGTGGTCACTTTTTATGTCTTGTTTATGCTCATACCTATTTTTCTAAACTCTGCCCGATTCCTATAAAAGTGAATTTCTTGTGAAAGACTCTTTTTCACTTTTTCTTGTAAAAATGATTCATTTTTTTTTTCCACCCCAGCCTTCAGACATGTCTGCTGCCACTTCCTCCTCGTTTTCATTTTCAGCACTCACAATTTTTGCATCAGCACCATTCTGACTTTACTACGAAGAAGCCCAGAAAAGCTGCAGGCTGCACTGCTGCTGTTGTGCAGACTGACCTGAAATCCTGTCCCAAGTGCCTGTGCCACATGTTGTGCTTTTAGGCACTTTTCACACAATTCTGGCCCAGTTAATTTTTGCCAAGTCAAAGGTGTTAGCATAAAGATCTCACTCTCTGGAGGAGAGGTTTGTTCAAAGTGCTTCAGGCTGGAAGATGAATTTTGGGGGATGGCTGAAGGCCACCTAAGATGAACTGGGCTTTTTGTGTAAACAATCACAATGAAGTCAGATGCTTTTTCAGATATCAGAGATGAAACCCATGTCTGATGAAAGGTTGGACAGGAAAGCCTATTTCTTGGCACTGTCAGTCATAGCTGTGCTGCGTGACTAACCGAGGTGGTCACCTTCTCAGGGTTGAGTAGCTCCATCAGCTGGGTCTGGTCACGGAGGAGCAGCACAGTCTGTGATGACAGGATATACATTCACAGACAAGTAATGCACCTGGCCTGGTACCACCTCCTGGGAATGGGCTTTGTCCTCCCTTCCCACCCTTGTGCAATGTGACAAGATCTAACTATAGTTTGTGATGTGAGTAGGTAACGGTTGGTAAGGGAGAACACAGAAAATCGGGATGATAACCTTCCTCTTCGCAGTATGGTCTCCTGTGGAAACAAAGCTAGAAGTCTGATTGTGTGTTTGAGGGGATAGGTTTAGAGAGAGAGCACCTGAGGCAGTGAGAAAACCTACACAAGCTGGTAAACCACATCCTCAGACCTGGAATAGAGGTAGAGAGACGAGTGTATTAACTGTAAGTCACTGGGAGAAGAGAGGCAGCTATGCTGTGTCATACTCATCTCTTGACCTTGTGGGTTTTGATAGCAAGCAGAATTATGAATTCTAGCTCTCATAACCATCTTTCTTTTGTTTTTTACATTTTCTATGAGAATCAGGACTGAAGTCTCTGAAATAGTAATTCCTTTGTGAGAAATGCTCATCTGCTGCCATCCAGACTTTTTTCTTCTTTAGCCAGATTGGGTGACTTAAATCACTACTGAACACCTGAGTAACTTCTGCACATGCAGAGCTTTTGCTGTACTGGGTGAAATACACCTGGAAGCAGGGTTGTTGGATACACAGATATTCATAGCTCTGCTGGGAAATATTTACTGTGGTAGAGAAGATGCATCTCGAGCTGGGAATTTCTTGTTCCAGGGATGTTTGCTGTCTTTTGAGGGGCTGTTTGGAGCTTATGATGTCTAACTTCAAACCCCCTTTCAAAGCAGGATCCTGCCTCCTGATCCTTTTTTTTTCTAAAATATGTGTCCAGCTGACCACTCATCTAGCCTCTGTTCATAGTTTTGTAGCTTATCACTTCCTTCAATTACATCTGAAGGATGCAGGAGAGGTCACAAAGATTCCTACAAGTGCTGTTGACAGTGACTGGGTGAATGGAGGAGAGAGGCCTCAGCAGTGACCCTGCTCAGGGAAAAGGGCTTCTTGTCAGCAGAAACTTCATGTGGTGAAAAAGTCATAGTGAGGGGTGGGGTTGAGGGAGAGACCCAATGAACATTTCAACTGGGAAAAGCTTAAATAAGAGCTTGTACCTTTTCAGAATTAAATTCAAGTGAAAGCAAAGCCTGTAGGGAAACAGCCTCCGTGCTCATCAACCCAGACTTCTATGGGTTCTTTTCTGAGCATTTTGTGTAAATAATAGTTGATGAGATTCTTATTGCAAAGGATGTAACTGAGCCTGGAAAACTTACGGCTAACCTTAATGCAAATGGAAGAACTTACCTGTTGCATTCACCAATGGCTTGTTCTACTGTTGCAGCTTGATCATATTGAGTGCTCCTCGAGAGGGTGCCTTTGTGTATAGGAGTCTAGCTTTGTAGAGAATATAATGCAAAACATCTGATTAGTTTTATAAACTTGAAGTACAAATATTCATTTATATTTGATAGAATAGTCATTGGAAGCAATTAAAAACTTGTGCTCTTAACAAATGTAATACACTCATACTCCATTCAAATAGGAAATTTTATACAATGACAGTTTTAATTTATCTTTCATGTTGCTAATTTCCATATTAATAGGTTTTCTTTAGAGCTTTCAAAGGTCCAATTTAAGGACACAGCTAATGGGGTAAAAACTGAAATAGTAACAATAAAACCAACGAGGAATGCTCTAGAAGATCTTCAAATTAGGTGGGCATTCTCGTCTTTGCTATGAAACATACAGTGGTTCCTGATTTCAGCAGGAGGCATCTCCAGATTTTACATGATTTCCCTGTTGTAAACTGTTCCTATGCTTCTTGGTAACCCTCAGCAGTTTATAGGTTTGTACACTTTGTTTTCACTCAGTTACCTTCTCTTCTGCCCAAGCTGCTTTGAGTCATCGTGGCATTGGGAAGCATGGTATGGGAGCAGGGAAATATCTGGAGAGCAGATTAGGGCCAAAGGTGCCATTAGCCTTTGGGACTGTGATGTACAGTGCGAGCATGTGATGCAGTGGTAAAAACAGCACATTTTTAGTAGCAAGAACTATTATAGGGTGAGGAGAGAATTTGAGGGAACAGGTTTGAGAAGGTGACACCTTTTTAGCAGCTAAGGGAAAGAAACGTAGAGAGGAACCACAGGTTTTCAACACAAGGTCACGTGCAGCAAGCAATATGTGAAGACTTTAGAGGGAAAGAATGGAGCTCCAGAGAAAAATACAGAGCACAAAGGGCAAGAAATATACAGGGTAGGAGCAACCATAGCTCTGAAACAGTAATGAGAGGGAAAGGAATAAGTTGACGGGAGCTCGAAGTGGAGAAAATCCACCTGTTGTCAGGAGTGACACAGCTATGAAACTGGTGGAAGAGCTAAGTTGGATGATGTTGTCTCTCTGATTCCTTGTGATACAAAGCATGTGCCAATCAGGTAGTGATGACAAGGACATGCAACACTGTTGTTTGTTCCAGAAAGAGAGAGATGACAGACCTGAAGCAACTTAGTAATATTAAGATATCTGCAAGTGATCCTGGTATGCGAAGCCTTTCTTATCAGAATTGCCAAGATGAAAAAAATAAAATAAAATTTGGCTATCTCAGTAAGGAAGGCTGAATGTCCATGGCTGACCGGATGCTGGCAGCCTCTGTAAGCCTGGACTCCATAGATGAATGCTGAGCATTCAGACCAGGGATAAATTCTTTCTGGCTGGGGTCTCCTCGGATCATCTTCCCTGGGAAGCTTTTTCTCCAGAGATGGTATTTCACCTTCTGATGGTGACACAGAGCTCTCTCCAGGGCTTGGGAGCTGGAAGGAGTGTGGTTTAGAGCACAGTGATCTCAGAATGATATTTCCAGTTGATGCTAATTGGAGAAATGGGATAATGGAGTCTCCAGGTCCCACCTTATGATGTTTCCTGGGCTGTGCTCCACTGGGACTGCACTCCATCCTGTCCTGATGGAGAAGAGAATCACACATTGTCCAGGGAAATGCAATCAAATGATTTTTTGTTCAGTCACGGAAGTGACTGCAATTTTGTACGGGCAGCCTTGTGCCGCCTCTGAACGTTCTCATAATGCTCTGGTGGGAGAACACCATTGGTGGCTGAATCCAGGAGACCATGCTAAAGGAAGAGGGTTTAGGAGCAGGATGGGCACAGCTCCTGGGACCTGCTGCTGAATACCAGTTTCACTGTGGGCAAGGGCTGAGGTGGGTCTGGAGCTCAGCAGTGACTGGTGCTCCCTTTTTTTAATCAAAAACAATTCTAGTTGGTAGGCATCCTGCCGCTGATTTAGGGGTTTTGAGATTAACTCCCCATGCTATAAGCTCTTCAGGGTAGAAAAGATTATATCTTGGTGCTTGTACAAAGCTGAGCAAAGGGGGGCTGCGAGCTTGAAGCCTGTGTATTCTCCTCTAATGCGCGCCTGCTCAAAATTACCAGCCTTGGTTGGGTCTCAGTCATAAGCCAAAAAATAAAAACTGTGCTGTGATCCTCTAAGCTGGTCCTGAGCCCACTAGCAAGTAGGAAGAAAATTGTTAAAACTGCGTTTTCCCTGTGTTGTTCCTGTTACCTTTTGTTAACCATGTTGAAATTTAAACAAGAAGTCAAAGGGCCCTCACTCCTGGACTGTGAGGGACGCTTTGGTTCTTTGCTATGGCCCTTGGAGATTCTGCAGCCAAGCCAAATTTCTTTTAAGTAAAACCCAGAGGAGGAGGGACAGTAGATGTCTTTAGGCTTTGGCGTGCAATGTCATTAACAGGGACCTGCTGTGAGTAGAAGCCTATGTCAGGTTATTTTAAAATCCAGAATTTCTACCTAAAGCTTACATACAGCAACAAGACCAGGGTATTTATATATTAGATAATGGGGTACTGTACAGCACTGGGTGGGGGAAGAAATTCTCTTCTGAAAGCCATTAATTGGAAAATGTGAGAGGTATCATTGATGTTGCTTAATGATGCACGTAGGATTTAAAATGTTTAGAATCTGTAAAAGTAAAATTAGATTATTTTTTACCTGTGCAATTTTACGTCTAGTGTTTCAGGCATAAAAAGTATTTCATGTGTCATTTCTTTACAATAGATTAAAAATCTCTTAAGTATTACACTACTAAAAAAAATTCTGTTATGAATATAAAATTATTATTATTGCTGCTTTGTGTGGCTATTCCTGCTGCATACCATGCTTGGGCACTGAGTGATTAAGATCAAAAGTGGTTTGTTATGGCATAGTCAAATATTTTACTTTAGAATTATTTACAGTGGGTTAAAATCAACTATACTAATTACCTAATGTCTATTTTCTTCCATGGCTCTTAAAATTAGTGTCTGGATACCAGGCAGTGGTGTAGCTAATTCAGTCGTCTTTTACTACAGGGTACAATAGAGGGATGAAAAAAATGCTGCAGAGGATGAAAGCAAGAATGAAGGAAGAGAGAAATAAGGGGGTATCCATGCCGTGGCTTGCTGATCCTTTTGAAATGTAAATCAATTAACGTGTCACTGGATATGACAGTTAAGAATAATATTTATAGTCTGTAGATGCTCAAGACGCTTTTGCACAGCAGGTTTTACAGTCATGGTAGTTAGGTAGTGTGGAGCTAATCTGAATTATTGCTATAGATGTGAAACTCGTGGCTCAACAAATTCAGAACAAATGAGAACACAGAACTGGAAGAAATGAGAACAACGCAGAATTAGTAGTCTCCAATGAACTAAAGGCCATGGTGGAATTAGATGCCTGGTGATCATCAGCTTTGAAGGCGCCTGTCCGTTGCTTAAATGTAATTCCTCTATGAGATGAACTTAGACCTTCTGCATTACATAGGAAGGTATGCTCATTACAAACTGTGTTACTACCTGGTTGCTACCTTATACTTAATGAGGAATATCATCTTTCAAGATCACATATGAAAATGGATTTGTTTGAGTGATTTGCAGCAACAGTTGACTTTAAGCTTTATGTGGGAATGGAAGCATACTGTATAAAAGTATATTTGAAGTGATAGTTTATAGTGTGAGTCCTTGCATCTCATACATCTAGTTTCCCAGGGAACTTGGAAAATTTCTGGAATTCACATGTATTCTTAGAATTTTAGTGAATTGTTATTTTAATGGAAGTGACTGAGAGGTCATTGAATATTTCTCATTTCATATACAATAGAATTAATGTAAAAATCATTCAATCTGCTATAAATTATACTTACATTTAGACATTCTTGCATTTCCTTCTCAAAGATGTTCTTTTTTACAGAAGAAAATAAATTTTAAATTGTGCTGTTCCAAAAATCTCCATCATTGAACCATGTTGTTTTCAGCAGCAGGCAATCAGTATTGCCTAAGAAAAACTGTAAATAGTAAGTAAGAATGGAGTGATCTTTCCACTGGCCCTACCTTGTAAGGTAGGATTTGATGGCCCATGCATGGCAGTCAAGGATATCTGAGACACCTGCCTGGGGTTAGCTGATGCAAGGGTGATGGACTACATCTGTCCTTGCAGAGCAGGAGCTGGAGGCCAGACAGGGAGTCATCTCAAGTGGCACTGAACTCCAACATATATGGTACTGAATCAGAACCCTCCACTCAGCAATTTGGGGATTTTCAGAATAGAGCCTTGTATTTAGCCTGCTGTATATTCCTTAATTGATGTGTCATGCAAGAATTTATTTTTTAAGTTCTGACCTTCCCAGTATGAATAGTTCTATAACCATGGACCTCTGTGGTCTCAAGAAAATTCTGTATCCTATTCATTTGATTATAATTTTAGAACTGCCTGATAATTTCAATGCATGTACTTAGTTGCCATGTTTGGGAGAACAAGGAGTAATTGTTTCTTAGTCAATCTCTGCACATCTATTAAGATTGTAATGGTCTCTGCAATCTTATCATCCACATTGGCCTCTTTCTCCAGCTAAGGGATCTATTTAGTCTCTTGTCCAGTAGTTCTTTCAGCATCCTTCATTCTACCTGGTCTAAAGTATATTATACTTTTATGAAGAGGGTTGGCCACCACTGAAGGAAGAGCTCAGGATGTGGGCATGTCATTTAATTTTTTTTTTATTTTATTATTATTATTATTATTATTTACTTTTTGTTCTTTGGTCCTTTTTTTTTGATAATCTAGGTCTCTTTTTTTTTTTTTTTTTATTACTGCTGCTGGGTTTTGAGCTGATGTTTTAGAGCAACTTTCTACAATGCCTCTGTAGTCTCTTTCCTGGAGTAATGGCTAATTTAATACCTATTGTTGTGTATGAAAGTTACAGACTTTTACTTCTCATATGCATTTTTGTAATGACAGATTCTGAATTTCATCCACCATTATATTGCCCTTCAAATCGTCACAAACAGAAATAATTTCATTATCTTGAATAAATTCCCTGCAACCTTCTAAGCTCACTGTCTGCCCCCTCTTCCAGATCTTGTCTGATGATATTTAATGTCATTTGCAGTACCTCATTTAATGGGTTGGTGCATGCCAATACGCCATGCTCCACTTGCTGGAAATTCAAATGGAAGTATGGGCACTGTCTTTTGTCTACATATGGTAAAAATTGCATGTCTTCCTTTTTTTTTTTTTTCCTCTACTTTTACAGTTATATATGCTTACTGTGTTTGGAGCGTACAGAATAAAGTGCTTAGCGCAAAAAAAAAAAAAGAAACCCCAAAAACACAGATGATGTACAAGGTCTAGGAAAAACAATCAATAAATTTCAAACACATGGGCTGTATTAGAAAAACAAAGGCTGTTTTAGACTGAAAAGGTCTGACTGCCTGAATACTTAATGTAATTACTTAGAATAACTCAGAAATTTATGAGAATGTAACAGTGTAGAAAAAGGGTGAAATTATTAATACTGGTAATGATGGAGAAAAAAGTGCTAAAAGCTAAGCATAAATAGGTAATTTGCTGAGGTTAGCAAGTACATATAGTAGAATATTAGGGATGTTTATAAAATAAAGGAGTGCTTGGAGTTTGTAACCACTTACGCGGTCAGCATTATTTATTTAAAAAATTGCATAATCTAACTGCTGAGAACTCTCAGTGGCTCAGAATAGTCATTTTCTTATGTGAATCACTCATCAACGCAGGAGGTATATTGTGGACTTTAAGGAGGGGAAAATGCTGTGTTGAAAACTACAGTTGAACCTTGGGGACATCAAGGAAAGCCAATATTCTGATATGTTTGAAGTACTTATGATTGAAAATACAAAAAAAAAGGATCCACAGGTGTCAGGTGTCTAGGAAAAAGAAATGGCCACCAAAATGTTGCCTGCTCAATTGTTTTGCAAAGAGAGAGAGATTTGAGAAAAGGGGAGAGGATTCAGTACCTCCATGCAAGAAAAGAAGGGGGCAGTTTTCTTCTCACTTAGCTCCAAATTTCAAAGGCAATGAAAGCTAGTGTTACTAGGTAGAGGAAAGAGGATCATCACATGCAATAAAATCAGTCTTGTGAAGTGTCACCAACTTGGCCAGGAAAATGTCTGTAATCAAAGCCTATTTGGTACCTTGAATATCTCTTTTGCCTTGCAGGTATAGACCCAACACAGTTTCTGCCAGTCAGTCCTGATGCCCTTAGTTTTTAGTGTGTAGAACTGGGAGTCTTGATAGTAACATTTAAGAATAGGGAAATACTGCTCAAAACGTGTTAAACCTGATGTCATGGTTGCAGTAGGAATTGCATTGTAGAGATGCATTCATAATGCCATACGAAAAAATTGGGTAAAATTCCCCAAAAGCTGGGAGTACGTGGTATAATGTATAGAGTGATTAAAAAGTCAAACATTTGTGATATAAAATTCACCTGACTTTTACAGGCAGGTAACGTTTCCATAGCAAGTTTTCTTCATGGTTCCAAACATTAAGTTGAAAAAATCCTTTAGAAGCTCATAGTACATATGTAGAGTGAGTTCTGCTCTCATGTATAGCCGTGAATTTCACATGCATTTTCCCACCCTTTTTCTCTAATGTCGTTGATGTGTGCCTTTCATGTGATTAGCCTTTCAGTACCTACAGAGGTTTTATTATCCCAAACACAAAATCCAGATATAGTAAAATCACCAATTATGCTGTTGTTGAGCATCCTCTTAGCTGTGATTTACTGCACTATCAATATCCTGAAGGTGTGAGAAAAGAATGTAGGTGGTGGGAGGTACACGTTTTTAAGGTGTCAGTAAACAGTGATGCCAGGGAAAATTTACAGAAGAGAGTAACAGGAATCATACGTTGTACCTGGTTTATGACATCCATATATATTTATTTTTCATTTTCTGCAGAACCATAGGAAAATTTAGGTTGTAAGGTACCTCTAGAGGTCTGTAATTCAATGTTCTGTTCAAAGCCAGACTAACTTCAAAGAGCATTGGGTTGCTGAGGGCCTTTTCCCATCAGTTTTTGAAAGTCTGCAAGGATGGAGATCACAAATTATACACACACACACACACATTTTGGCCCCTGTTGCAATGCTTAATGGCTCTTTTAGTGAATTATTTTCTCTAATGTTTTGTTGGAATTTTTCTTATTGCAAACTGTCAATTATCTATGTGGATTTTATTATTATTATTTTTGTGTGTTTTGTGTTTTAGCTGCATGCACAAGCTCAGAATTGAATGTTTTGGTCCAAAGATTGTCTTTTATTTGAAGAGAGCTCTGTTATGAGATGTTAAGAGCTTCAGGGGAATATAGTTTTGCCTTGTCAGGCAAACACAAGGAAGGGAAGGAGTAAGAACAAAAGTTACTCATTCAAGATCAAAAAGGTAGAGCTCAATTTTTGCTGTCTAAGTAGTAAAATTCTAGAAGAGTTTCCAGATACTGTTTATGGGACCAAAAACTGATTGGGTTTGAGAAGGATTGTGATAAATGGGTGAAACTGGTTCTATAGTATGGTAATAGCTGAGGACTGGAGTTGTTGATTTAGAGGTCTCTTCCATTCCCACGTACCTACAGCTGTTTTGCAGTCTACACCTGATTAAATGAAAGAGAGAGAAACACGAATGCCAGTAATGAGAACAAAGCTGATGCAGGCAGGTATTGTTGCACAGAAATTCCTCTAGGCTCATGTTTAAATAATATCACAGGTCCAGGCACTTTTCAGCCTCTACTAAAGCTACCTCATGCTAGCTGAGGAGCTACCCAGCTTCTAAGCACTTCAGTGACCCTCGATGACAGGGCTTGGGAAAAATGTATTAAAACCCCCACACAGTACAAAAATCAATTATCTTACTGCAGTGGAAAATGTATAGGTTGAATATTAAGGAGAGTGCCTATGTTCTGTGTCCCCATAGTTTGTACATTTGCTCATTGAGAAATTCTGGACACCTTGGAGAGCTGTGAATCCAGTGCACGTTCTTCCCACTTTGGTAACAAGAATTATGGCAATACTTTCCTGACTAAATCAATGCATTGTCCTCCAGTTATCTTACAATTATTCAGCTGTCTGACTGATGTAGAAGATTCTTCAGCTGTGTGTTGATTTGAGACAGCCACCATTTGCATAGTCTTTCAAAGATGAGCTCTCCAAAGATCTTTGCATGTACACAATCCAACCTTGCATCTGATGCTTGACAATCATGATGCAGTTTTATCTGGACAGCTGCATAACTTTGGATGAAGGAAATTGATGATAACACATTATTTGTCAGCAGAAAGAGGGACAAAATTCATTCTTAGTCCCCCAAAGCTATGTAGTCTGGCTGTCTCTCATGGTTTAAAGTACCATGGTGAAGGAAAATACTCTAGAAAAATTTAGGTATCTCTTGGAAGGATGTACCTAATCATTTTATTGGGAAGTTGCATTGATACTTGGTCAGTTTGCCTCTGGTTTTCTACAATTATTGCAGTCTGGTGCCATTCTTCATCACTGTAGCCTTTAAGCAAACTGGCTTGAGTGTCAGTACTATAGGGCTGGTGCGACCTGCCTATCCTTTAGCACATTCAAACCCCCAGTATTACAGGTGATGCTTGAGCTTATGGATAAAGAAATCCTACAAGAGGAAGCATTCCGTGTATTTGATACTCCTCTTTGAAGTTGCATGCTTAAAATAAGTAAAATCTTAGACACTTTTTATGTGCTTTTGAATTCCCTGCTGACTTCCTTACTAGTTTCTCCTGATACGTGGTTCTAGAGGCAAAGCTTTCAGTCTGCGTTAATACAGGAAAAGACATGGCCAGCCCTGTCTACTGTGAATGCATGACAGCCTGCATTGTGATTTTGCCTCCGACTTTCTGCATAATGTAAAGTCTGGTTTAGAGACTTGCTTCTCATTAGCGAGGGCCCAGTGGCCTGGATCATTGAAACATTCTTCTGAAATACAACAAGACACTGCTACTACTTGCGTCTTTGGGGACAGAATATGAAAATAATCAATCCTGTTGTTTAGAGTACTGTTGGAAGGTGAGCAGCTATTAGAGTAACGAACTTGATAAAAGAGTGCGTCCACCAGTCCTCGGATCAAAATAAATCACCAAGATTGTATTGTTGTTATTAAGCTGTAATGCACAACAAGCACTTTATCACCCTTAAGGATGCATTCTGCATCATTTGTGGCTCAAATACACCCTGAAACCTTTTCAAAGTATTGAAAAGAGATTAGTGATTGGCTGTCAGAAGGCTATATCCAGATAAGAATGTAAAGCTTTTCAAGTTATATTGGGCACTTCTAATGGTTCTTTATTGTGTCTGTATATGCAGTGAAGAGTACAGAACTGCCAGAAACCTTCTTTATTTTTCTGGGCATACCAGAAAGTCATCCCAAGTATTTCTTAAATGTGAACAGGCTGTCAGAGAGCATGCTAGATCACTGATTTCTCCCTGCTCACCCATCCTTTGACTGATTCAAAGGCAGCTCCAAAGGTCATTACATATTGCTTCAAAATTAACTTCCTTGACAGTTCCTTCTCACCAGGCTAATGGCGAACGTGGCCCTTGCAGTAATGAGCCATTTCAAGTGGCATTATGGAGGTAGCTGAGGAAATGCTTAATCCTTGAATTAGGTTTCCATTTTTCAGGAAGTGTTTTATTGGTTTATAGTAGGTTGGGAAGCATGCCTTTCCTGAGGGAAAGCCAATATTGAAGCTGATGACCTGCATCTCCTAGAGTATACTGCAACTCACTGAAAATCCTAGTTGAATTGGTAGGAATTGGACCATTTGCAAGTCCACCCTAAACACCACCCAAGACAGCTGGAGGCAAGGGAAGTGATGTGACAAAAGGGGGAAGGAAAAAAAGCTCAACTGAATTGCTTAGAAATGAGCAATTCATATTGTTAGGAGTTAATGGTGAAAGCAAATGAGAGTAGCAATGAGGGAAGGATACTTTGCAGAGTGGTGACAGGAGTGACCCGATTCTTGCTGTGGGGTGTGTTTGCTTAGCATGGAGAGCACTCCTTTTAAGCAACTGGATCTGTTGCTCCTTCTGAAAGCAGCAATAACAAATGGTTTCTGAAGTGAAATGTTTATTTTGCTGGATTAAAAGCAGACATCGAAAGAGGATATGGAAAGCAATAGAACAGAAAGGGTGCATCCTGTGTTGTAGGGACTGTTTAATCTGGAAGCACAAGAAAGCACTGCTTTATTGCTGCTCCATCCCACTCTATTGTGGCCTTTTATGACAATATTTAGATTCCTATCCTTGGCAAACTGCATCTCTCCTTGATATTAGTACTGTCATAGCAGTCTTCAAAACTGCTCCTTGTGGATAAAGTTTTTATTTAGGTTGTTATGTCATTTACAGCAAGTATAGGATTAAAATGTCAGCTGGTTTTTCTGGGCCACCTTTTGCTCAGTGTCTGCAAAGATTACTGGAAAATTACTCTCCCTCAGAGAGAGGGAAATTCTGGACGTGCATTATCAAATATTCTCCCTGTAATTAACCAGTGTGCAAATGGCTTCCACTGTGCGCATTTGTACTCTCCTAATCCTCAGGTTTTGTTTTTAAACATACCCAGTTTAACTACTAGTTCATTATAATCTCTTGAATGAAATCCAGACTGTTTATGATCTCTAACATTTGGAGACAGCTCAAATTCTGCATTCCAAATTGTTTTCTTGTCTAGCACAAAAATTTTTTGATTTTAGATAGATTCCATCAAATCCGTCTGAATCCAAGTTTATTGTAGTCTGAAAAGAAAATACTTTCCCTTAAAGTCTTTCAAAACAAAACCATTCTATTATTTTAGAATTATGCACAATGTATCATTAAAAAGTTCCTTTCAATTTTTTTGAAGATACTTTAGGCTCAAATAAAATTAATCATTTAGTTTCATCTAAAATTAATAATGGTAATAATAATACTGTAACTGCTTTCATTATTGGTTTTTGTCTTCATTGGACCAAAACCATATTTTAGTGGAACTATTAGTGATTTTACTGATTGGTCCGTATAGAGCTCTGTGTCTCAGCCTTGCATCTCGCTTACTGAGTTAAAGCTAGCTTATTGTTACTTCTGCATGAAATTTTTCTGTAGATTCTTCTTCACATGGTGTTTTTTCATTCATGAACTGCTAGGGACCGTTGGTATTTGTTGCTTTGAAGCCCTTTGTTTAGCTTAACCCCACTGATAAACTTCCAATGAGTTTTCCTTTGAATGTGAAGTAGTAAATCCAGTTTTGAGTAAGGATGCAAAATGCAAATTCCATAATACCTCTATCTAATAGGCATTAATCCCAGATTGTAGGCTCTTGTCTTATAAACATATTTAGCTGGAGATCCCAACATATGGACAGATCTAGGGCTGAATTAAAAATTTTCTCTGTGCTTGTGTAGTATCTGTATAATAGAAGGATGTTTTCCTTTCTGTACCAGTGCCTTGGATGCAGTCAGTGTATTAACCAAAAATGAAATCATATTATTTTCCAAAGTTAGTCTGATTTATGCTTAAGAATGCCCTGAAGTACTATTTTGAACAGTACTTTGTCTCTACAGTGGGTGTCTGTTAAAATTAATGAATTTTTTTATTCACTATAAAACTTTTCATATGAGAATTTGACTTCAGACATTCCAGCTTTTTCTGTTGACAGGCTGTGTGTTTTATTTGAATACTTTAAATATTTTTCCTATATTTTGCTTGGGTTTTGTTTTTCTTGATATCTCTCATTTGCTGTTCTGAGCTCCATGAATTTTTGCTAAGCAACTACCAACTTATGTGTATGACAGGATGTGGAACAAATTAGGTGTGAAGTCAGAAGGGCCAATTAGATCACCTACTACGACTCCTGAAAAATGCCGTGTTGTGATATTTCATGTGTTAAGCTCTGTAGCGCAACCATGAATCCCAGATTGTAGGCTCTTGTCTTATAGTAGCTTATTTTTGGCTAAGGCAGAGTAAATAGAGAGAAATACTGCTTTGTCCTGAAGATGCTACCTTGGCAGCTTGTTCCAACAGTTTAGTTGTATTCTTTTATTTTGGCTCAAAGTCTGTGCTGGTTCCAGAAGGACTCTTAGAAATAATGTATGCTTTTCTTATCATGAATTTCATTGGTTTTGTGCTCCTAAGCACCTCCCTGTTGTTCAGCTTTCTGTCCTGGATTGTAGATTCATTTGGAACTTAATATTTCTTCTTCCTCTGAAGGTATTTGCCCACTTAATCAAATGTGTTCATCCTCCTTTTTTCAACAAAACATACTGGTTGTTCTAAATACCTTATATAATAGCATACCGAGCATTAAAGAGATACTGGCTTAAATAAACACCTGATTTACTCTCTGTAGTTAACAAGAACAGGGGCATATTGAAGTTTTATTATCTTATACAGAAGTTATCAACAGATAAATATTATCCTGAATCTGACAAATTTAGGAGAATTATATCTATTATGGTATTGTATAGAGTATTTACAGGGACTACAGAAATCAATTAAGAAATATGTTCCTCTAAGATTTTTTTTTTTTCTTGCAGAACTTCTTGCAGAAATTTTCTGTAACTACTTCATTTGCTTGGGCTTATCATCAAGAATGTTTTTGGGAAGTGTGTTGACTTATGCTGACTTATGAGCTCCTTGGTGTAAAAGTCCCATTGCTTTACTGAAATTATTGACGTGGAGGTAAACAAGCTTAAGTGTCAGCGGGATTAAGACCTGAGCCATGAGGTCTAGAGAACTTAGCCTGCTAAAATATTACTTTATCAGAATTTATGCACCAAAGTCCAAGAAAACAATCCAGAAGTCTGTTGCAAAGATTGCCTAACACTAAGAACGATTATGGCTCGCTGAGCACCTCCTTGTTGACTTAAATTTTCGAGATGTTGTTGGACTCGGAGGCTAATGATCAGTGATTTAAGTCTAAGTAGAAACCAGTTATGAGCTGCATTTCTCAAAGGTAAAATAGTGGTAGGAATGTATTGACACATCAGTACATCCTCATCAGTGACTTGGATAATGGGGAGTGCCCTCATCACGTCTGTGGATGGCATCAAATTGTTCAGCTACGAGAAAAGAATGTTGAAGAGATCTGACTGCCCTGCTTAAAGTTGAATGATACAGAAGGTGGAGCCAGACTCTTCTCAAAGGTGAACAGTAGAAGAAAAGTTGCAGCAAGGGAAATTCCAGCTGGATGTGAGGAAAAAACCCACTGTCAGTTGCCAAGGGAGGCTATGCAATCCCCATCCCTAAAGATTTTCAGAATGATAGGGCAAGATCCCAAGCAACCTGGTCCAGCTTTGAGCTGAGGTGGCTGGGAGACTTTGATAGGACCCTTGCCCTGGAAGCCTTTCAAGGATTCACTTCCTACACTTAAATGTCTATACATGCTTCAGGGTATATAGGTCTAGGAAATGACTGACACTTACTTCCCAGGATGAGCTGAAAAGCAGCTAGTTCAGAAGCTCCTGGGAATTTGAACTTTCAGATCTCAGCATTCAGATTATAAATCTGACTCTTAGAGCTACGTTGATCTAAGAGACTGTTCCATAAGACCACTTTGGTCTGAACTAATCAAATGAGCAAGAGTTTGGGGAATTGACAAAACACTTCAACATACAACCACCGCACTGAGTTGAACAATTAAGATTTTGTTAAATTATTTAAATTACATAAAATTATTTACATTTCAATATGAGAAAAATATGAACAAGTTTGTAGTCACATTTGCTTAATGCTATGCAATGTATGAAGTAAAGCTTGTAAATTTGCTGCTGAAAACACTGAAAATTGAGGAAAAATAAGGAAAATCTGCTTAGGTCAACTTAAGAGAGATCTTGGTCTATAGAATTGTAAGACAGCAAGGACCATATCTGAGACTGTAGCAGGTTAGGAAGGGAAAGAGAGCTGAACAGATCTCTGAATCTGAGAGAGATGTAACACTTCACCCACAGCCTGTTGAAATTTTTGAGAATTTCTGTTTCCCTCACTTCATTTTGGATCAGGTTTGTAATGACTATTTGGCTGCAGCATACCATCCTTTTGGAGAAAATACAAGTGGAACTGTATTAAAAAGGAAAAACTTACTATCTATTGGTGTTGAGAAAATAGCACTCCATGTTCCCTGACAAATATCATGTGGGAATGCTTTAAATTGAAAGCCTTCTGATCTGGTGTCAGAAAATTGATGTTAGAGTTATTACCAGGATCTATTTTCAAATCCCTTTCATTATGGTGTTAGCAAAATGTCCTGCTTGACTGAAATTAAACCAACAGAGATATGTGGGTAGAATTCACATGACTTCAGCTTGCAAATGTGTGCTCTGCTCCAGTGGCAAAAAAAAAAAAAAAAAAAACAGGAAAAGAGAAAAGCATGAGGAGGACACTGCTATGAACAGGGACGTTGAAGCAGGTCTGCCACCATGGTTGTCACCTTCACCCTCCTGAGGAAGGACATCCTAGCTCATTGTCCTACGGGGGCTGACAGCCCAGCATAGAGTAGCCCTGCTGTGACAGGAAGGAGGGGATGGATGCAGCTTGTACGCAGCTTGGTCTCTCCTCTCGGGCTGTGGCTTATTCCCAACAGTAGAACTGCCTGGATCATTCTTCAGTAATCACTCTTACTTCGGCCCAAAGCAATGTAACTGCGTATTTTAGGAAGAGTGGATCACACTGTTGAAGGATGAGAGCTATTCCTCAGTCCCCCTTCTGTTGAAGGCGCACACTTGAATTAGTTTGTGTGTTGGTCTTGCACTAGATCCTCTATCGAAACTTCCTGCTGCTCTTGTTGCTTGTGCTGGATCTGCAAAGAGGGAAGAGCACCTGCCTGGCCTAGATAAGAGGGCACAAAGAGCTCATTCCTCAGTGACTGCTGCTGTTTAGCTTGGTACTTTTGGCTCTTCACCATCTTAAATGAGAAAAAAAAGAAAAAAGTCTTTCTTATCCTCCACTGAAAGATAGCAGCTGGAAGCAATTTAGGTGGCATCTTGAGTCTCCCACCACAGATATCATCCATCTACATTACTGCTGTCAAATAAACACCTCTCAATTACTAAATATTCTTTCCTTCATAAAGCATGGAAAAGCAACGTGGCAAAGAGTTTTGGGGAATGCCACATACACTAAGCACTCCCAGACTTTCAGGCCAGGCTGACCTGTGCCTCATTCTAGGTTGCAAACAGCCATCCTCCTAAAGTGCAGCCACAGTTGCTGTGTGTGTACAGCAGGGCTGATGATTTTTGTAAGCATCAGTCATGCTCTGTATATGCTTCCTAGCACAGGCTCGTGGGAAATTCCCTGGGAGAAAGGAGGCACTTTGTCCACTGGCTCCAAGTAGGAGCTTTCTGTACTTTTGGATACTCTGCAGAACATCATGGGTGTTCTGCGAAGATTAACCTATGGTTGTTTCCTTTACTGTTGTGATATTCAGATGGACAACTTTAGATAAAGATAAAACGTTGCCATATTGCAAAGGACATATGCAATGCTCTCACTGGAAAAGTGAGACATATAGAAGAGAAGACCTTCCCCAGGTCAGGCTGTAAGGCTATGCCAGGGCTGATTATGTTCCCCAGATGTAACCAAACTTTGTCTTTTACCATGGTGCATAGCTCCCAGAGTACCCATAGAAACAAGTACTCTTTCTCTCCCTTTTCATCTCCTAGGAAATCTTGCAGAGTCCCCAGTAGTTGTAAAATAAACCCATGTAATTAATTCCCACCTGCTCAGTAGGTGAGTTTTAGCTGGAAGATGGGGAGAGGTCTCCTGAAGAATGTGGAGAAGCCCTCGTCTCTTGCCTGGTTGAGATGCTGACTGCATAACAATCCTGTGGTGCCCAGCTAATGTTAGGATGGAAAAATTTCTGGCATATGGTCCAAATACACTGATGATGTGAATGACTAATTTTCTGAAAAGTTTGAGTGGGCTAAGGGTAATTTTGTGTAATAATTTGTATTTGGGAGTTGTCTCAATATTTCACATCTCTATTAAATCGGCTGCAATCCATCACTCTAATTGCCTCTCCCTGGTCAGTTGAATTTATATGCTTGTCTCTATCGTACTTAAAAGATTGTAGGTACAACCTCTCTTTCTTATTTAGATTAGATTTTTTTTTTTCCTAGTTTTTGAAAGGTCACCACATCCCTTTTCCCAAAGATGCTGCTATGTATCAATTTTAGAGCATTAGACCAGAAACATGAAGCAGCTTTCCTAGATTTAAGTGGTGTATTAGTCCTGGTACATGGGGCTCAGCTAGTCTTAATGTGAAGGGCTTCTGTGGAGCCGATCCTCTGATATTACGAAGCAGCTTAGCTCCTTTGCTTTCTGTGGAGCTAGTGCAGTTTTGTATCAGCCCGTGTGTTTTCAGTGGTGCCGGGGAAAGTGTCTGAGTGACAGGGGCATGAATTTAATGGGGAAGAGGAGGGAGGATTGGCAAAATGGCTCATTGCTTAGCCTGTCTGAAATTGCACTATTTTGAAAGGTGTCGAACAGGGGTAGTTGAGCGGCTGCAGCACTCACGTGCCCATTCTTGCAGGGATTTAGTGCTGGCTTATTGATACTGGCTTAATTTGCCCACTGTATTGATACGAGCCACACACTTGTGAATTGATTCAACCATTACGGAGGTTGGATTGGTTTGAAAAAAAATCAATTTAAAAAATGATCTCCTTTAAACCAGTGAAACTTGCTGTGCATGCAAGGTCTGGATAGGAGTGGAATGCCTGGAAAAGGAAGTCATTCTGGCAGTAAAATGAACTGACCAAATTAACTTCGGGGCTTTAGCAGCACTCATCAGTCTCTCAGAATTAAGCCTCATGATAACAACAGTTTTATGCTGATACTGTAGATACAATGAATAAAATCATTGTCCGTGCTGTAATTAAACAATAGTTCAGATAACAGGAATCCTACCATATATTATTTTATTGCTATTGTATTTTAAATAATGGGTATAAACTTCAAAATCACAGGAGCCCTGCATTTTCCTTTTTTTTTTTTTTTTTTTTAACTGTATTGGAAAAAAAACCCAACAACGTAGATGCTATTTTATGAACCATACAAATAATTAGCCTGTGCTGACTTATTAATGTACAAATAATTTATTTTATATCTACTGTATGGGTGAAAGTGAAATGAATAGCAAAAATGTAGTATAATTTTAATGTATTGTTGTCAGAAAGGCAAAGAAAACAACCTCATAAATGCTTGATATTTCACTGTTACTTTTTAAATAACAGATGCATACAGGAAAGACTATGATGTAGTATTGGTTTTCCATATATCTGAATTTAGGAAAGAGGTTTCTCATATACACCCAATTCAAACTGGTAAAAACAAATAAAACCCATGCCCTTATTGTAGGCTTTGTTTAGGACTTCATTCATCAAAAGTTTCCTTAGAAACTTTTTTCAGAAGTGCCGACATTTTGCATATTGAGATTTTTATTTAAAGTTTAAAGCAAAAGAAATACCTCTTCCCACTCTTCTGTTAACCTGATTTTTAATTTAAATAATGTAAGTGCTGTAACGTCCGACATACATGACTACAAATATATGCATGTGTAGTTAGAGGCTGTTTATTACTGCTCCATGACATATGCCTCTTGAAATGACTAACACGATGAGAAAAATACAGTTGACAGGAAGGTTTGCACTAGGATTGTCAGGGAGATTTCAGGTGCGGGATAGCAATCAAAGCCCGGGGCTGGGACAGTTTTGCTGCCGGTTAAGGCCAAAGAGCAGCTCTGCACTTTGTTTTTCTGCCTCCATAACTCCAGCCGAGGTGCGGCGTGCGGCCGCGCGGCTTGCCAGCCGTACCTCGTGGCAGTGGACGCGCAGGCACTGGCTGTCCTTTGAGGCAGCTGCTAGTGTGGCTCAGACCTTCCTCAGACATGCTAAAAAGACAGTAAAACCTGTAATGAAGGGGAATTACATTGTCCCAAGGTAGCTGTTCCAGTGTTTTACTACCTTTTAGTTAGAAAGTTCTTGCCATTATTGCCTCTAAATCTTCTATGAATTTTTTTTCAATTACTTTTTATCTACAGGCTAGGGGGTATGGAGAAGAGCTGATGGCCCTTCCTTTAACCAGGGTGTTTTACACGTTGGGAGTCTATCTCCCCACAGTGTTCTCTTACTTGTCCTGTCTCGCCTCAGAAGTCACATTCGCTAAATCTGTCACCTTTCCACTGCTTGACACTTTCCAATTAGTTTAGATTTTTTAAAGAGCAATGCTAATGACAGGACTGTGTTCTCCAGGCCTCCCCAGCTCTGCACAGAACTGCGGATTTGCCTCCAGTGTTTGCTATCCAGCAGTCCAATTAATAATGCTCAACATGATATTTCCTTTTCCTTTGTGATTTGATTCCTCTCCCCACAATCATTTCTGGCAGTGTGGCCAGCTAACCAAATGTTCTCAAGCCTCTTTCTCCTGTATATTTGCATTTTACCGACATGTAGAGCTTTTGCGCTTTTCCTTGTGGAATTTTAATGCAAGGTTTTCTTTTTCTTTTTTTTTTTAATGCTTTCACTAAATTGCCAATATGACTGAGGTGTTTTTACTCCTGCTCCACAAAACACTTGTGATATATCCTGTTTTCTTGTCTTCTACATATCTTGCAGATGTCCTTTTTATTCTTTCGACTAGCTCATTTAGGAAAGCAGTGAATGGAATCACACAAGCTGGGAAAATTATTTCTCTGCTTCCCTTCCTCTGGCAGTTGAACAATGCTCAAGGAGTCTTCTCCCAGGCTACTTGGGGGAAGGAGGAAGTAGTTGCTGTCATGAGAGGTACTGTCAAAAGTCTCTCTAAAATAGTGAAATATTCTCTACTCCTCCTCTGACCACAAGACTCGTTGCCGTGTTAGCAAAGGAAATTAGATCAGTTAGCCTGACTCTGGTTCTGGCAAATATGTGCTGCCTGTGTCCTATCACCTCTTTTAAACTGTTAGATATTTGTGTTGACTCTTCGGTGATTTGCTCTAGTGCTTTCCAGCAAATGTTCCTGTAATAGATGCATTGCTCCACTCTTCCCTGTACTGCAGTGATGTTTTGGAGATACTCATCAGCAGACAAACACGGGACTCCCTGATTCACACATCCTTTGAGCATCTCTGAAACGTATGCTTGAATGATAGTGTAAAAAGTGTTTCTTTTAGCACAGAAAAAATATTTCTAGGCATATAATTGTGATTTCATTTTAAAATTTAGTTCTCAGTGCAGTACAAGCAAAACATTGCAGTAATAAAATTTAGTAGTGAGGAAGGGGATAGGGATTAGCATGAGAACTGTATTGATATGTTGCTGTTGGCACTGACCTTGCAGGGATAGGGTCTGAAGGGATGCTGACTGCTCCTCTGCCTTGGAAACCAATACCAGTACAGAGGTAATGAGGAGACTACAAAAATATGGATGAAATGAGAATAAGATACATGCTGAGCATGTCCACCCATAGAAGGAGGAGCACTGTACTACAAAGAGAGAGAGAGCGGAGAGAAGATATATTTTAGGAACGGAAAAGAAAGGAGTGTGTCTGGCAGGAAGGGTGCCTGAACATAAGCATCTGTTCGAGCTGCCCTGCAGTACTCAGCCTGGGCTCCAGGGCAGATATCTCTTGTAGGTCCTGGGCCATATCCCACAGTGGTTTCTGATAGACTGGGTGCCTCAAACAGCATTAAGCACCTTTATGCGAGCAACTGAATCAGGTTTTGAGGTTGTTCAAATTTAACGAATTTTGCCTCCATGAGTAATTTGGGGAAGCTATTTACTGCAGGCAGAGTCATTATTGTAACTTATTTGCCATTCTTCTGTCTCTTCTGTTTGTTTTACTGTAGTCTGTAGATTTCCAAAGCAAGCCTGGGATATGCTGAGGGTAGGTACTGTGCAAAGCTGTAATGAGTATTCTTGCTCCAAGAAGAGTTAGTTCAAAGGATGTAATGCCTCTGGCTGAAGTAGTCCGATCTAATGATGTGCCTTTAGGAAAAGTGCATGCTGCTAGAGAAGCAAAGGAAACTTTTTAACTGAAGCCACTTTACTTTGTATTCTATTTAAAGTAAGAAGTTGATAAAGAATGAGGGATGTTTTTCAGAGCTTCAGACTGATAGCTGGTTCTGAGTTACTCAGTCTGACACACTGGGAACCATCCATAGATCACTTTCCTGAGCAAGAAGGAATTAGCACAGCTCTCTTTCTGGAAAGAGAAATTCATTTATTTTATTCCTATTTGTATGGGCTGTACCTCCTTGGCATACATGTGCCTATCCAATCTGTTGTATGCTGCGGTGAGCTTAAGAGACTGCTCTGTTTCGCAGTGTAATGGGAGTTGTGCTCAGATGACACGGCAAGACCTGGCATGTGTGTCAAGCTGATTTCAAGAAACCCTTTCCATCTCTGATGAACAATGAATCAACTTGAAACAGGCTTTCTCTTTTTGAACAGTGATATAAGATGGCTGAGGAGGTTTCCACCTGAACAGCAAGTTGTCAGGAGCAGATTGTAATTTGTGAGCTCTTTCTGGTAGAAAAGGAGGGGAGAGGAGAAGATGGCTAGAGGAAACCTCTTCAGCACGTTTCTCTGTTCCTTATGGCATTTCAGTTCTCTTACTGAAAGACTAAGGTGACAACTTCTGCATCACCTGTGGTTTTGGCTGACTGAGGTCCCACACAATTGGACCGTATGGGTGTTTGTTGCAAGAAGCCCAGACTGCAGAAGGATGTGTGCCACTGTCTGCAACCTCTGCTTTTGAAAATTATATTCAGCTCCAAGCTCTTTGCCAGGCTGTGCTCTCTGCAGCATTATCATCTGTCTGTAATTGCTTAGTTGAATGCAAATTTCATGCAGTTGACCACAGCCACATAAATAGTGCCATGGCTTTCTCCTGCCCATCCTGCCCACTGCTTGCCCTTACTGTCTGATCGCTACCCACCTCCCAGGAAAATAACTAAAGTCATGGTAAAAGTGTGTTAATGAACACATCTGTTATTGCTGCTTTTTCACACCTTGGGGAATCAGAGAATTTTGGACTCATTTGGGACATCACGAAGCATTTTATCCAACAGCAGGTTCGGTGATTATCAGCTGTAGTTGCCAGACTGCAGTTCCTGCCGCGTGTGTAACCACAGCACTCCCAGTGCACTTTGCTTGCTGAAGCTCTGCCCAGCACCAGGCGTGTACCGTGCTGCTGGCTGGGCACGCGCTCAGCACAATGGCACAGCCTTTCACAGAGATGGGCGGGAGAATGCAAGTGCTCTGCTGCTTCGGATTCACTGATTGTGGGTACTTCTTTCCTATCCGTTTCCAACGGCAAGACTGCCAGCTAGTACTGCTGCCTCCCAAAAGCTTGATGAAATTACATCTGCCCTGCTGCAAGGGGGCACAGGGAAGGATCCTGGTGGAAGGTCTCTGCAATGCAAGGATAGTTGAGTAGTGTTAGCTCAGTTCTGGCTGTGAGCTGTTCAGCCAAACATAGAAAGAACCAACAAAGGGAAGAAGCAAATGACTGGAAAAGAGAAAGAATACACACACATTCTGTGAGTACTATTGCAGGAAGTATTGTAAGCCAAGACTCCCTCCAGTGGAGAAGTAGGGTTGTCTCTCAGGGGACCTGGACACACTGGACAAATGGGATGCCAGGAACCTGTCGAGGCTCAACAAAGGGAAATGCAGTCCTGCCCCTGGGCAGGGATAATCTCAGACACTAGTACAGGTAACCAGCCAACCAGCTGGAAAGCAGCTCTGTAAAGAAGGACCTGGGGGTCTTGGTGCACTAATTCTCAGAGGTACATGGTGATGGGATGAGATGCTGTGGGTACAAGTTTTGAGAAGCGCTAATTAGATATTAGGAGAATAAAATCCAGTATGGCAGTGGACACACTTAAGCAGGGGCTCAGAGATGGTGTTTGATTTCCATCCTTAGAAATCAAAACTCAGCTGGACAAGGCCCTGAGCAACTTGACCTGATTTTCAGATTAGATCCAACTTCAAAGTTGTCCCTGATTTGAGTGAGGGCTGAACCAGAGACCTCTAGAGGTCCATTCTGACCCGAGTTTTTGTGATTCTGTGGGTTGTGCACAGAAACCTTCCTATGCTAAAGGGCTTATTGTATGCATGTCAGTTAAGTTTCACTGTTAAGACAGTTCAATGTTTCCTTAGAGTAAAATGCATTGTTACTAAATATCAGAGACTATAATGTGGTTGTATGTGCTTTAGTGTCTCATCGCCTGCCCTGGTGCTGGCATCTGTAATCTAAGCGAGACATTTCTCCAGCTCCAAGATCTGTTGACTATTACATTTAATTTCTCAATACTAACACAGTGCAAAAGCTTGTGATCATCTGCAGGGATTCATGACACTCTTGAATTTTCAGTCTCTTACCTCTATTCTTTATAGAAGAACAGGAGGGTGCTATTGAACCTATAGATGTTCCGTGCTTGCTGCCTGTTGGCACAACCAGTGAGGCTGGTTGTGGCACCTTTTCTACTGTCACCAGAACAGCAGCAAGGAAACCATAACGAGCATATGAAGTTTGCATGAAGAGTGAGACTAGGCTGGGAAGCTATTGCCCAGCAAAGCACCTTACTGATGAGCAATGCATGAAAATGAAAGCACTGACATATAGTGCAGAGTGTCAAGCAGCGATCCTAGGGAATTTTCTGCTTAGATTACCTCCAGGGGAAAGCTTTTGTTGTTTGCTGCCAGAGGCTTTTGTCTTGGCAACTGTGAAGGGCTCCAAGAGCCTGAACTGGTGTGGAGCCAACACAATAATGTAAAAGGGTAAAGGAGGTAGGCTCTAAGGAGCCATGGTTTTCCTGATACAGCAGTGCCCTTGGTTTGCATCTCTAACACTTCTAGGACTGCAGCACAGCTGTGTACAATGGCTATGGGGTTTTATTTGCAGGATTACTTTTTCTTTTGCAGTCTGACTTAAGCGCAAAAACAAAATTGGTGTCTGGCTTTGGGAAAATTCACCTCTGTGCAGGAGGGACATGTAGCAGTGCTGGCAGGAGCTGTAGCTTAGTGTGTCACGGCCATCTGCTGTTCCCAGCTAGAGGAGTTTTCCATGTGGGGTCAGAGACACTGAAATTAGAAGAGGATATGGTCAGGCAGAAAAAAGGGGAAATAACCCTGAGAGCCAAACCTAGGCTTGCCCTCACTTCAGCCCCCTGAGGGCGCCTAAGAGCAGATGGGGCTTCCAGACCATGGCCTTAAATCATGGGCAATATCTTCCCAGCCTAGTCTCACTCTTCATGCAAACTTCATATGCTCGTTATGGTTTCCTTGCTGCTGTTCTGGTGACAGTAGAAAAGGTGCCACAACCAGCCTCACTGTGTTAGTATTGCACTGTGTTAGTATTGAGAAATTAAGCCAAGGTGGGCTGGGGTGACAGATGCTGTGACACTGCGTGGGTTTACTCTGAGGAGGTAGGCTCTCTTGTACCCATCAGTGTCTTTGGTGGGGGTCAGGTCCTTCATGACATGGCAGGTACAGGCAGGCTTTGGGGATCGAGGTGATTCACTCAGTTTCTAGATCACCTAGGGATGGAAGCTGAGCTGTTCTCTGGGGACCGTGCCAAAGTAGTTTTAGATGACCAAGGACCCAAGTGCAGATGCCCTCCTTTCACATGAAGAGGAGCCCCCAAGCCTCCACACTTCCTTGGGAAGGCAACCAGCAAATGGGGTATTTCAGTCCTGGGCTCTAGCACCTCTCTCCTGCTAAAGCCCTGCTGTCCTATGGCCTTTGTCAGGGTGTGCTGGAGGCACTTGTTCCACTTCTGCTGCCGTCTTTCTGGGTAGATAGTTAATTATGAAACTGATTGTTTATGCAGTTATGTTTCTGAGAACCTGGCTGAGCATTGTTTAAAAACAACAACAAAAACAGACTCCCTGAAAACTCCGTGGTTATGCAGGCAGCGTAGCCATCTCATCAGGTCAGTTGTCTAATTAAGCAGGGACTTTGAGGATATGATGGATTCAAATGCTACTTTTAAATACATTACTCAACCAACAAGGTATTTGGCTTGTTGTTATTTGACTGCTAATAATGCATCTAGAATTGCATTTGTTTCAATTTACTTCTGTGCTTTATGTAAGATTATGCATTTTTAAGATTGCCTCAGGTATGCTGGGAATTCATCACTGAATACCATGCTGGGAAGAGTAGGACAGTATAAGACAACTTTCTCCATTCATCTATGGGATTTGTGTGTGTGTGTATGCATATGCAAATTTATCCCTCACTGTGATTAGTGGTAAACTGTATGAAAATAAGAAACAGACCCAAGATGCCAGACAAAAAAATGAAATTAAATTAAATATTTATCAGATATCGTGATTTATGGAATCTTCCTGAAAGTGAAGAAGCTTTTATGAACCAAATACAATCTCACAGTTATTAGGGGATATCTTAAAACTTAAAATTAAGTACAAAAATAGATAGGGCTGTGGATGGATGGATCTGGTCTCCAATAATTTAATCCAAAACTTCATTTCACATACTGTTGTCCTGAGTGGAATTAACTTTCTCAGTCCTTGGATTTTCTACCTAAGCCTGTTTAGACAGACCTTTAGATATAGAGCAGTTTGCTGTATATGGAGCCTTATTATAGTGAAACTGGCTGTGGACAAAGGCCTTTGGGTATAGCTGATTCCCAGGAAAATTCCTTTTCATTTCCTCCTCTGGTATGTGGTTATCTAGAGCATCTCTTGAACACTAAAACATACAAGTAGCTTTACACACGTGTGTAGTGGCACAATAGTTGGAGGAGGTGTGGGTGGGAAAGAGGGGACATCCTCAGCCAGCCCAGTGGTGCTTAGGTTTGAAAGATAAAGGAATTGGCCAAGGTCATCTGATGTACCTTGATCTTGTATAACACGTACTGGAGGTGATTCCTCAATGCAGCAGATTCATGAAAGCAGTTCTTCATACATCTTTTGTAAAAGGTGCATAAACTCAGTTTAAGAGCTCTAAGTGATGAGGAATTTACTGTGCTGATGTTGTTCTAGTTGTTCTAGATGTTGTTATGTTGTTCTGGTCCTTAAAGGTATACTGGATTAGGCTTCCGATTGCTAAGAAGGCTAATACATGTTTACACTGTGATGAGCAACTATTACACATTAAATTGGAGATAAAAGTGGAAGACATGTAATATCTGGAGCTTGGGGACAGAAAGGAAAAGAATATAACTACAGTTCTGTTTCTTGCTCTATTTTCCCATAGTGCTGTCTTGAGGATTGTAATTGCATATATTTTAATGATTTCAGTAGAGTTTGTGATTTATTTTTATAAAACAATGACAATGAAGTATTAACTTAGTTTGCAAAGCATAAAAAATAGCTTGTCATAATTAAGTTCCCATTGTAAATTCTATTAAACCTTTGTTTAATTTCAAAGTTTTATTTTTCTGGGAGGTTCCATAAGCCTAATGCAGTTACAAAATAGAAAACCCTGTGAAACTCTGCATGAAATAAAGTTCATTAATATTAAATTAATTATGAAATATGTTATCTTATGAAAGATGAAGCATTGTATTTTGTTCATCTAAGTAAGAGGTCTACATTTGTTTGACGGAGATTTGTTTTCTTTGAACGGAAATTAAAATGAAGATGATGTTCTAGCTTATTTGCATTGAATCTGCCAGAGGGAAGGCATGACTTTTCTTCTACAAAACACCTGGAAGGTTAGAAGGAGTGAAATCCAAAGCAGTTTGTTTGGAAATGAATGACAGAAGGCAAATATAATGTTTTGGGGATTTACCAGATGCTGTGCCTTCAGATAATGCTACAAGGTCGTTTAAAAAAAGGAGCAGGGAAGGACATTGGTTGTTGGAAGCAACAGTACTGTGATGATGATTTACATGCCTGAAGTGCTGCAGATCACTGTGAAAGAATACAGATGTAGGGTTTCTGCTGTGGGGAAGTATCCATAAAGAAGCACAGGGAAGAAAACATTTGGTCAGGATAATAGTTTCCTCAGCTGAGGTACCACTACCTCAACTGCCCTGTCTCATTCCTTTCAATACTCTTTTTTTTTTTTTTTTTCCTGGAATTATCCACAAGAAATCATAGTTTCTTTGGGTTCAAAAAGTTCAGACTTCTTTTTTGACTAAATACACCTCTTTTAGTCAGTATAATCCAATTACAAATTTAATTAAGAAATGGACTAATGGAATTTTCTGGTTTCACTATCGCAGATGCTATTTTACCTTTTCCCGATGAGGGAAAAATTGGTCAAACTTTCTCATTGCCTAGGCAAGGAATTGATTTTAACTTCATTCTTAATCAGAGCAGAGGCTTGTGCTGGATCTCAGGTCAAATAAAACCATCCCACATCTATTTTTAAGTAACTGTGCACCCCGTTCCTCCCTGGGTTTCAGTCAGGCAACTTGATTTATACGAATTCAGAATTTGGCATCTAGATATATCTGGGGTAAGTCCATATTCATCTGGTGGAAACAGAACTAGTAATGGCAGCTGCTGACTAGGGATGTGGTAGTGGCAAACTATGGTACAGCGATAGACTGCTATTTTTGAAGGAAGTTGTCAAGTTAAATGATTTAACACNTATAGAGAAGAAATTATCTTCTTGTTGGAGCTTATGGGATTTCTTCCAATGTAAATCTGAGCAGAATTTGTATCTAGCATCTTATATGGAAATAAAACTTGCCTAGATCCATCTTTCCACTGTTCTACCCTTTACCTTTGATATTAACTGTCACTATTGGCTGTAATTCTCTAGAGAGGAATTTGAAGATAGCTTGCTTACTGGGTACCTATATCCATTGACTGTGTGAAGAATAAAGAAGAAAGCCTGGGCATGGAAAATCTTCACTTGTTCTTTGTTTCTTTTATGTGAAATGGAAATATCTCTAACAAAGCTAGCAAAGACAGAGCCAGCATTGGCTGATAGGATGGGATATGATCCACGTATTTGCATGTTGTGACTCATCTTTTGTGGAGCATGTTCGATTTTTCAGAGAGAATTGATCTCCCATGAGTCTGGCCTTGATTCCTTGACTGCTAAAACATGAATTACCTTGCCTTTTCTAGCTCCTGGGTAGGTGCTTTCTGGGTGTGGTCAATGAGCATCCTTCCATACTTAGGTTTAGAATTTGCACACTCATTTTCAGTCAAGAGAAGAGAACAATACAGAGAGGTTGTCTAAATAAATGCAGTATTTCCTTCACAAAGCCAACAAAGCTTTTCAGACACTGTTTACATGACACAGTACTGAGGGCTTGTGGGGCTGGGCAGCCCACTGGGCTGATCCAGTATGGGGTTAGGTAAAATGGTCTGAGCAGGAGAGCAAAGCCTCTGAGAGGTGGGGTTCGGTTCGGGAAAAGGTTAATGTGCTCATTTGTCTTTACCTCTTCTATGCACTTTGACTGAGAACAGCCTTCCATTTCCCTCCTGACATCCATCACCTGCATATTGCTCAGTTCTTCTCATTTTGATTTCTGTTGCGCTAAGCACAACTCATCTTTCACCTCTCTGACAGCTTCATCCTTTCCACCAACTTAGATTGGCCTGTGGACATTTGTGAGCAGTCTTTGAATCCTGGCAGAGCCAGGACAACGTATAGTTGGTGCAGAGAAAGCCTGATCATTTATCGTGATGTGTTTTCTTGCTGTGTTGCATTAATTAGTTTTAGCCTACAGGTGGAGCAGGACAAAGGCAGAAATACTTCTTGGTGATAATTGGAATAGTTTGCTGATATTTCTAAGATTGATAAACTGACAGGAGGCGTGAGCTATTAGATTAATAAGTCAGACTTTCTTATACTCTCCTCTTGCTGTTGCTATTCTCATAGAAAAGTCAGAAATTATTTGTGTACTGCAGTAACCCCAGTGTCATTTGCAAGAATGACTAAGACCCCATTTTATGTTACTGATCCTTAAACACAAATGCGGGAGCACCTAGAACTAACTTATGAAACGTATACTTTTTACACAAAGTATATGTGGCTTAGTTGTTTTTGGCAAGTTTTTCTGATGATTTATGAATTATAAAAATTATATATCCACAGTGGTGCTGAACCAAGAACGCCTGATGCCTGTAAATGTTTATACTGATTTGTGTATGTCACAGTACAGACCAGATTCCTCACTTTATAAATTCTGTTGCACAAAGGTGCAAAGTGTGTACATGGATCACTGGTGGTCAGTCAGGACTTCTGCAACAAAGACAATGAAATTAAGCCTCCTTGTTCCTAATCCCCCAGACACGTAAATGTAATTCTTTGTGTATCTGAATAAGTAAGCAAGCCAATGCAAGAGTAAAGCATGGCACTCAGTCTGTACTTGGTTGTCTCTGACGAGTATGATTATTTCTAACACCGTAAAAGTGGTGTGGAATATCATATGGTAGCAGTGGCCTCCTGGACCTGTATGAACACAGTACAACGCTCCACTTTGAGTCTTTGCTGTGGGAGGTGTTAGGTGTTCATATGTGTTTTGTGTGCCTGCTCATCTTTGAGTCTGTAGGACTGTGTGAAGTATCAGTGCCCCAAGGCAACTCCTCCTTGGGGAGCAGCCAAAACTAACAGTATCTCTAACCCAGCTGATTTCATATCCAAACCAGCTCAACATCTGCTGTCAGAGGAGAGTGTGCAACTCTCTGTAATGTCAGATGTACAGGTACCTTATTACAGGTACCTGATTACAGGTACCTTAAAGGAGGCAGTAGCGAGGTAGGGATTGGTCTCTTCTCCTACGTGTCCAGTGATAGGACAAGGGGGAATGGGCTTAAGTTGCGCCAGGGGAGGTTTAGGTTAGATATTAGGAAAAATTTCTTTACTGAAAGGGTTGTGAGGCATTGGAACAGGCTGCCCTCTCACCATGCCTGGATGTATTTAAAAGACATTTGGATGTAGAGCTTAGCAACATGGTCTAGTGGAGGACTTGTTAGTGTTAGGTCATAGGTTGGACTAGGTGATCTTGGAGGTCTCTTCCAACCTAAAGGATTCTGTGATTCTGATTCTGTGATTCTATGTCTATAATGAATTCCCACCAGATTTATACTTCATCTTGTAGAACTGACACGGCACAGGAGTTTCGTCCCAAAATCTTCTTCCCAAAGTGCTCAGTCATCCCTTCTCTCTCCTGTCAAGCTCCATACTGAGCTGGGTGGAGCTAAGACCCATCTCTCTTTCTCTCTCACACCTCCAGTTTCAGTTGCAAGTTCTGAAGCACTGGAAAATTAGGCGTGTGTGTGTGTGTGTGTGTGTGTGTGTGTGTGTGTGTGTGTGTGGTGTTTAGTTGCTAACTACCTTCCCAGTCAATAATTTACATCTAATCCCAGACTTGAATGTTTTGTTTTCTTTTCCATTTCAATTGCCAGCTCGTGGATTGCCCTATCATGTCATTGTTGAAGTAAAGTGCTCCCTACTATCAGATATCTTTGCCCATCTCATGTAATCACAATCTTGAATTTTGTTTTAGCTTTAACTTTGGAAAGGTAATGTGAGTGGCTCTCTTTTAGCCTATGTCAGTTGAGACATCTACCAGGTATCAGACTATTTCTCTCATTCAGCACTGAGGAAACTTTCTTTACAGGGGCATGAATAGACCTTTTAAACAGACTGGGTGGGCTAGGTTGTATACCTTTGTGTTATCCAGCACTGTAATATTACTGGAAACCTCTAAGAATGGGTGGAATTAGGGAAGGAAAGAAAAAAGAAAGGGAATATTGTGTTCAGAATATACTGTACACAGAGGATTTCCTTGTGCCTATCTCACTTCTTAGGGTCCTCTTCTCTGTTTATATACAACCCGACGTTCATGTATGGGAGTGGTAGAGGCCTGGAGAAGTTTCTAGTCTGGTTGCCTATAGATTATGCCCATCACCCTTCTTTGGCCTCACACCTGATAGTCCATATGATCAGTAAGGGCACTGATGTAAACTGTATGCAGTACTTTAGTACAGAAGGGCAGAGAGGATTACTTCTCTGAATTTGTAATCTACTGCAGATGAGACATTTCAGGGCCTGTTTGTCTTTTTTGCAATAACATGACATTTCTGATTCATGTTCAGCTTGAGATTCATGGTAACACCCAATATCTTGCACTGCAACCTGCGTAATGGTTCTTCATCTCATGTGTTTTTTTTTGTTTTTTTGTTTTTTTTTTTACTTTTCTGTGTCACACAGGTATAAAACTTTACTAAGTAAAATGTGTTTCCTGACTTGGAAGAAAAAAAAAAAATAAAAAGACCATTCCCAACGTTCTCCAGTGCACAAGATAATTCTGTATTCTAAGATTTTGATCCTGGGAATGAGAGTGAAAAATTAATGCATGAACAGAGTATTGGGGTTGTTAATAAAATAAATCTGTTAAAATAAAGCCCAGTTGCTTGGTTTTCACTCTGTCTTCCATGTATGCTCATATAAATAGTTCGGTCTATCCAAGGAGCTGTAGGGCTGCACAGAGAAACCAGGCCTTAGAAAGAAGATTTATTTAAATACTTCACTGTGCAATCTGCAACTGCATTTTTATTCTGGTCCTTATGATTCTACCTTAGTTTGTTTCTTATTGATAGGAGACTCATCTTGAGTGAATATTAATCTGTTTATAATTGTGGTGTCTAAAATGATTTAATGTCTGCCAGTGATTTCTAAGACATAAAATTTATATGTTAAAAATGTGATTCACATGAAACGGAAAAGGTTTTAGTGTTTCAAAGCGTCTCAGTAATTCTGGCATTCTGCCCAGTACTAATGCCTATCTACTAAAAACAAATGGTAAGAGAACTTTAATTCTAGTTTTCTTATGAAATAGAGGTCTTCTCAAGTCAGGTTTGGCATAATTTTCTCATCTTATTTAATTTTTCATATTTAGTTTGAAGGTGTTTATAATTTTGAAAGGAGAGAAAATAACTCTGGAAGCACAGAAGCAGCCTAGTCCTGGAGAGTTCAAAGGGTAGTAGTGAAGATGTGACAGTCAACCACACAGCTGGGAAATGTTCAAAAGAAACAGAGGAATAGGATCAGAAAAAGACTTGCTGAGTCATAAAGTTCAACTTCGCTGCTCTAGGCAGCCACATCAGAGAGCTCTCTCATAAACTAGTCAAGCTTGAACTCAACAGAGCTGGACCTTGGCTGCCTGATCCACAGACACACGTGTTTCCTAAAACCAGAGAAAGGGAACATATTTTTAGGATTATTGATGTATTTTGTATTAAGGTGATATTACCAAGTCAACATCATTCTTTTCTTCATGAAAAATCTGTCTTCTTCCTTTCCTCTCTCCACACATTTGTTGCACATTTTCCCACTGTGGTTACCCTTCCCTTTTGATGGTCCCCATCAGCTCTATGTCCCTTCTGCCTACTTTATTCTATATTTTTCACTCTCCCCAGTCACTGAAAACCCGGGTTTCACCCCTCACATGCACACCTGTGTCCCCTCTCTGTCTACCGTGTTCATCTTCTGCACTCATCTTCAGCTGCTTTCTATTTCTCCCAGGCTTTGCCACTTTGGATGATAACATTAGTGGTGATGAGCTTCTCTCCTATTTCTACTGTTTTCTTCCACTTTTCAACTTCTCCTTGACATCTGAACACCTATACATTTTCTTTCCCATTTCATGCTCCCCTGCTCTAACCACCCACCTTCCTCCTCTCTTTCCCATTGGCTTTTCTGGCTGTTTTAATGAAACCCTTGGACCTCTCTGCTTACAGACAGTCCTTGTTGTGCTCTCCCAGTCATAGCATAGACATTTCCTTGACATTTTCTTTATCCTTCACTCATCAAACACCATCCGCTGCCTTTATCCTTGGGAATCTTTTGATTTTCCCCTCTCTGACAGGGATCACCAGATCTATCAGCTCCCTCTCTTTCATCGTCTCACTCAGCATCTCCACATGAGATTTTATCACCTGTGTTCCACCAAAAACTTGACTGAGGTAGCTGTGAAACTGCTATGCTTTAGACACCAGTCACAGGATACTTATGCTTGCAGACCACACAGTTTCTGGAGGTGGGTAAAATGAAGAAGCACCTCTTTCGCAGAGCTCAGAGCTCCTGCTCTGCATCCAAGCACAGCTTCTGGGTGCTCAAAGCTGCCCGAAGCAAAAGCTTTGGAAAAGAAAGCCCTGTGGCCACAGTGCTGCTTTCACGTGTTTTGGGACTGTCTCCTGCAAAGGACAAAAAGTAAATGGGCTCAGGGAGAATAAACAAGACCCAGGAGAAAAGCTAGAAAGAGAGAAATACAGTTAAAGGAGAGAAGGAGTCTTTGCTGTAAAATTTACTGATATCTTCCAATGTAACATCATAAATTTCACACCCAGGCTTAGGGTAAAACTGTGGGAAAGAGCAGAAATGTAAAAGGATAAGAAGTGATATATTTCAGATCAGGCAGCAGAGCACTGGGCAAAAGTGACCTCTGGTCTGTGGATTTCCCAGTGTAAATCCATATCCAGTGTGGGCTGCTTAAATGAGAAAAAGCAGCAGCTGACAAGTTTTAGAAACTAGCAGAAAAGTGTCAAAACATAATTGGGAGCCAAGTATCTCATATTATTCCCTTACAATCAGAAAAAAAAGCATGCCTGCTCTGAAAAAGAGGATGATAGTTTTGTAGCATGCGCTATGTACCTTTACTATTGCACTGACTGTCATTTTCTTACCTACTAAAGCTGTCAGACGTTTTGGTTTCATACTTAAGCTGAATTCATGGTGGCTTCTTCTGCAGTGACTATTTTTTTCTTATTCTATAAAATATGGAAGAATGCTGTGCTTGTGTATTATCTTTGTGCTCATAATAGACATCAATAAATAAATCCCTGTAAGATGGCAGGGACATTTAGAAGATAAAAAGTACCGCCCGGTAGTGTTTTCTGTGTTTAGAATATGTGCTGCATCAAGGCATTTTAGTTGCAGTGGGAAGCTTTTTCTTTTTTTCATGACTTTATGTATGACTGCAGTGTATTATGAAATTCTCTAGTGCTAAGAAATAAAAGCCAGAACCATGTTTCCACACAGGAATTCAGAAGTTTGAGGAAAAAAAAAAACTTAGTTAAGATTCAAAAATACGTTTTTTTTGCATTGTAGAAGGAGGTCAGTAAAGCCTAGATATCCCACACCACAGAGAGCATGCCAATCACCAGCCTGAGCTATGGCATCCCTGCTGGGAAGTGGAAAATGGAGATTATGAAGAGATTGAGAAGATGGAAGCGCTCCTGACAGCGTGGTTCAGGAGCAGAGGAACAGGTCAAGCATGTGCCAGCCTTGTGTCTTTGATGATATCTTCATCACGACATCGTGGCACTACCTCTAGATTTCAGGCTGGGTCCCATTGTGCTAGGTGCTGTACAAATGAGGTGTGAAAAAGAAGGTAACGTTAAAAAGTGGGTACTGAGAGCAATGTATGCAGAAAAAGGGGTGTCGGGGGCAGGTGCATCCTGGGAACTGTTGGATGGAATTTAAACCCCAGAGATTGTTCTGACATTGTTTGCTCCAGTCACACCTGGAATGAATTTTTGACCCCCACTTTTATCTATTGGTTGACCTGCAGTTGTTAGCCTTGCCGAAAAAGCCATGCTTCTGAGTACATCAATAACTGGCCTCAAGTTTGTTTCCATTATGTTCCGCAGCAAGAGAACCCAGCCTGTTGCGTGCAGCGGGGTTTCTGGGGAAGGGTGCTTTTGGGACATGTAGAAAATGCCCAAAAGGACCAGGCAAACATTGTCTGTCATTTGTGATCCTCTTGTCTTTCCACCTGGCTCTGAGCAGAAAGCATTTTCCTCCCTGGCTCAGCAGCAAGTGCAGATCCACGCTGACTCTGCTCGGTGGGGAGAAGCGAGAGGCAGGGTCGCAGAGGACCCGACCGGTCAGGGATGGGGTTAGGGTGGGCAGGGCTAAGCTGAAGGGTTTCTTTGATCTGTAATACATATTTCAGGTTCATAATGACAAAGCAGTTAATGAAGGTCAGCCCTTCCTAAATAATTTGTTAGGCACGTAACATGGTTTTACTAGCATCTCTCACGTGAACATCTGAAGGTTTTCAGCTTTGACAGAGAAAAAAAACATTTGTATGCTTTTGAGCATTTTAATGGAAGTGGTATTTGTTTGGTTCTTTTCCTCTTCCATATACTTGTTGCTGGAGAATAGTTTGCCTTTTCCCTGCTCTGCTAGGAACAATACAACAGCACATTAACAGTGCTGTGCAGCAGGAGGTGCAGGCAAACCCTTCCCGATGAAACGGAGAGGTCGGACCTTTAACTGCTCCATGTCAGCACGGCACCATGAAGGCGTGTTTTGTGTCGGCGGTAGGTTTGGCTGAACAGGCATCTGGCCGTGGTGTGAGGCACCCCTCCAGTGAGGCAGGCTGAAGCACCACAGAGTGCCTTGGGGAAGCCCCAGGTTTATGCCCTCAATTTTCTTGTGCTTCACTAGGCTCATTTTTAAGACTTTTGAAATATGACAACACAGGTACAGAAAATTGCTCTCTGTAGCATACCTCAACATAAACGTGTTTCATCTACTGCTAATTTCTCCTGCTACTCTTGTCTGGTAATAATTCTTCTCTTTAATTTCTTATAAATCTTTTGATTGTCTTTTCCCTTAAAGTAAAGCCAGATTTTGTTGTTGTTGTTGTTAATTAGAAAATGACATAGGTCTGTCTGTTCAGATGACAAAAACACCCAGTTTGATTACTTGAGGCCCATCTTCCCTGTGCCATCATCATGCGTGCTCTGTCCTATCCACAACCTGATGATTCCCAATCCATCCCCACCGCTCTTGTGGCAGACGCTGGAGCTTGCAGCCTTGCAGGAGGCATGTTCACCACCCAGGACCCTTCTCCTCCTCTGCAAGAGCCATCTTTCTAGCTTCTTTCTGCTAATGGTCTTACCTGTAGTGATTTTTTTAAAAGGAATTTTCACTACGATTCTCTTTTCAGGTTTTGGGCTGTGAATTGAGTACCTTTGATCAGATTAATAGTTTTGGGTTTTAAGAGACGTGCATTTTCACCTCATATGATGCATTGAGTATTTGGTTTGCTGTAGAGACTATTTGCTAGACACGCATTATGTTCACTTAAATATGTTTTTATCTTTGGAAAACCTTTAAGGAGCTTATCAGACAGAGGAAAGTAAATGTGTTCTGTCTGCAAATGCCATGGGTGATTGAGTTTTCCTGCCCCTCTCCCTTCCTGGGGAGACTCGTCTGAAGCAGGGCTCAGGCTGGCTCACCTCCAACCCCATGCTCTCACCCCATTTTGGGGAGCCACACAGCAGTGGAGTGATAAATGAATTTTCAGCATAGGCCTTTTTGTCTCCTGTAGCTATTAGAGATGGAAAACACTCTTTCACACAGTTTTTCTCCATGCCACAACAGAAGTGCTGCCTCATTTCATGAGCCAAATTTTTGTCCCATGCAATAGGGAATGGCCAGGAATGTCCATGACTCCTCAGGAGTACCGTCTTTGTGTGTCAGCCAGGGGCCCTCGTTACACCCATGCCATATAAAGTCAAGCACTTCCAAATTCAAGCTGCAGGTGGCTGCTCCACTTGTGAAAATGGATGTTTTTGTGCTCCTGCAGTTTCTCCAGCTGAGGATGTGACCCAGGAGCAATTGGGAGTGAAAACTGCTCTGACAAGGGGCTGAAGCACCAAGCGCAGAGGGAACTCTGTCCTGGCAGAGCCCAGAGGAGCTCATGGCATGGTCATCTTGCAGAGGTGAGGATGTCACTGAAGGCTGAGGCTAATAAACCAGCTGGTGGACCTCAAAGAGAATAGCAGTAGAATTTCTCATGGCCACCCGTGAGTATCTCTGCAGCTTCCTAGCTGTCTAACAACTCTTCCAAATTTATCTTTTTTCTTCTTCAAAGTTTCATTTTTCTGAGAGACACTGGATATACTTTAGCTGTTTAATGCAATCTATTTTCATGTTTTGTTTTGTTTTGTTTTTTTTCATAGCTGCAGCTATTTCGGAGAGTAAATTATAAGAGATTAACCTCTAAATGCAAACAATGAGTTAAAAATGTCTTTCTAGTGCAAAAGCTTGGTTTGAAATGGTGCAGCAATTAACTAAAATTCATTATAACAAGGGAGATCCCTTACTCTCACTTTCTGAGTAATGCCTCTGCTTTCAAGTCTTATCCATTTATCCCTCTACGTATCCTATTGTTCTCTCCTCCACATAGGGGCTTCATACAAACACCACTTTAATTACTTTTATAATTAGACAGCAACAAAATCTTTGATGAAATGTCTCTTACAGAAGTCTTTGCTGCTTTTTTTCATGTATTATACACAACTTCTCATTAACATTTTCAAATCTAATTAAATTTCTCTCATCATTCTCACATTCGCCTCTCCAGTATCATTCTTTGCTAGTTCTTCTTGTGTCAGTACAGTATAGATGACATCACAAAATCTCATTTGTTTCAGTGAAGAATACATTTTACAAAATGAAGACTTGAAGCAAAAGTTTTTTTTAAAAACAGACTTCTTTCTGTTCCATTAAAAAATAAATAAAAAGAAATTGATAATCATTAGAAGTGCCAATTTCAGAAAACTGAAATATTTTAAACAAAGTTGAAATATTTTGACTATGAATTCTGAATTTTTAATATCTTAGAAATAATATTTCTGAAATGTATGAAATTGAAAGAAACATGAAGTCATTGTTGGCTCTTGAATTTTTGAGGTAAGACTATTTCAAAGAAAGTTTTGATGAAACAGGCACATGTCAAGCAAACATTCACTCAATCTGTAATTTTTCAAAAGAAAAAAGTAAGGAAAGTTTTACTTTCAAGTCTGGTCTTAGCTTAAGGAGTGTTACTGTGATTTGAGAACAGCAGATCTGCTGCTAGATGCCTTTGACCCTCCATACCTGCTATCTGCTTTGTGCAGGCTATGAGTGACGGTTTTGTTGTCATTAGACAGTATTTAATCACTTTAAGAGTGGCATGTGACTGGCATATGAGGAGCACAGTCCTGGTGGCTCATGCTAGTAGCACAGAAGCTCACTAATGTGCAAAGACACTTCATGATCTCATCATCAGTGCTTGATTTACGTACTCTAATTAGTGCCTGCCTGAAAGGGGCAATAAAGCAGCCTGTGCAGTCTTCCACGGCAAAGCCCTGGAGGGAGACGAGCCACATGTGATCTGGGGACATACTGGGCATTTCCTAGCCCAAACGCCTCCTCAGCAGCAAACCAGCCATCACCTCCTTGCGGAGGGAAGGAGGGAGTTACAAACCTGATCTTCTCAGGGACAAACAGAAATACTCCAGGAAACCACTTTGTAAATGCAATGAAAATAATTAATTGTGTCTTTTAGGACAGACAAGTTAGGTCTTGTAAAATCATCTTCTCCTAGCATTCCTGGTGGCCTCTCTGTGACCTTACTGTGCCATTCTCACATAGTCAGCTATTAACCAAATATCTTCCACAATCCTTTCTTGTTTGCTGCTTATATTTTTACGATTCACTTCCATGAAAACATGTTTTCGGTCCTTACTTAGAGATAACATTTGGTAACTCATGTCTTTCACTGCCCCTTGATTGTATCTTGCAACTGTATTGTCACTCCGTGCCTATTTCTGGTGCTAGACTTTAGCAATGGTGTGCAGGGATTTAGCTGTGGTGTTAATGGGAATGACATAGCTAAATCCTCAAGCAAGGCTTTGAAAATGAATCACCATCCCCTGTGGATTTATCAGGGAGACAGAGCCATATGAAATAACACTTGGCTAAATCTCAATTTATCTTTCAAAACTTGCTATTTCTTTTTGTTCCTTATCCACATCTGCTTGCATATCTGTATCGTTTAAGGTAGCTGCTAATACTCCCTTATACAAGTGCTTCCATATCTTTTTATTTCTAGTTACTGGATTACCTGCCTGTTCTTTAACCTTTGAGCATGTGGTTTCAATCTGGTCATTTTGCCCTGAAGCTGGGGTGAGACTGCAATACTGAAAGAAGGCTGATTTGGAAATGAAAACTCCCAGTCATGGACCAAACCATAAGCTTTTTTCCCCGACTCTTTCAACTTGACACAAAGTCCTGAGATAAATTTAGGTAGTTTCAAAGAGACTGCACAGAATTTGAATAGCAGGGAGCAGGGGGTAGCGCTCGCCTTCAGGCAGCTGTGCCCCAGCTTGCCGAGGGCTGAAGATCCCTGACCACAAGAGAGGTCCCCATGGGACAGCAGCCTCAGGCCAGAGGTGCCACCTTCCTGTCCCACACCCCCACCAGGAGCCACCACCCAGCTGTGCTGGTACCTCAGAGCCAGTGAAGGGCTGCTCACAAACACCTCCTCAGGAATGCATCTCATGTCTGCTCCCGACTTTCCCCATGTAAAGAGTCCCAGCCCGCTGGCGGTGGGATTCATCCAGACCAGCATAGTGTGATGGCAATTTGCTGAAAAGTCTCTTTTATACTGTTGTTTTTCCTCTAAGAGTACATTTGACTCTGTGCATCCTTCTATAACAATTTCCATTGTGGGAAAAGGATCCAAGTGATCCCTTTTCCAGTTTTAAGTTTCTCGTCTGCAGCTTCCAACCATTGACACTTACTGTGCCTTTCTCCATGAGATTCAAGAGGTTTTCTGGACTTACTCCTCCCTATGAAAGTGCTTACACATTTATAACTTTCCCTCTTGTTTTTCCTTTTTGGTGAACAGAAATGGCTTCATATAAAGTATTTTCTTTAACCTTTGAATTATTTTGGTGGCTGTTTTCTGCATCTTCTCCAGTTTTTCTCCCATTTAAAAAATACTGGCTGCACCCCCCCGTGCATATGTCAGCATAAATGACTGTTTAGAAGTTAAAGATTTCCATTTTATCCTCCTCTATCTTCCTGTATTGATACAGCCACATGCTTCGTAGACATACTATTGTTCTGGGAGTTGATGAGGTGATGTAGCACTACTGCTATATAAAACAAGGAGGATTCAGTAAAGAATATAATTATTTAGTGTTCTGTAGTTCAGACTCTTAAATCATCAGGACATTTGCTGGTTGCTCTCCAGTGTCATTCTTTTTACCATCAGTCACAGCAGGAGTGGGAAAGCTGCCTGTGCTGGCAGTGCTGCTGTGTGCATCAGCTCCACGCTGCAGCTGGTGCCTTGTTTGGTCTGGTTCAAATTCAGCTCATGTCAGCCGTCCTCCCACTGGCCCCTGATCAGCTTCGTTTTATTTGCTGTACTTGGTTCACAGGGAGGGAGGGGTGAGACAGGCACGCTGTGTGAGCCGATGTTGATTCTGCGTTGGTCACAGTGGTTTATGTCTTCGGCTGACCTCAAGTGATGTCCTTTCATGAACACTAGTGGAAGCATGTTAATATGAATGAGACAAGGATAGAGTTACAGGTTTCTATTAGTAAGTGTCAATGCATTATAGGAAAACTTTCAAATTAGTCTCTCTCTGATTTGACTATGGGAAGTTATCTGCAAAACATTCAACAAGCACGAAATTCTCATTTATGGCTGGACTGCAACTTCTCTGGTATTTTCTTCTGGCTTACATGATAGGTCTGACAGTGATATCTGTCTGAAGAGTTTTAATGCCTGGCTCCCAGCCTGCTGGGAAGGCTTCTGGCTGTAGCTACGGCTCGGCTCAGCTCAGCCTCTTCGGGGTCTTCCTGGCTCTCCAAGGCAGTTCACTTTTGAATTTGACCTGAGAGATGAAGCTGTTGCAGAGACGGGCATTTAGCCTGGGCTTCATCCCATTCCCCTTGCGTTTTTGTACATCCTAAACTAATTTGAAATGAATTCCCTTTTGAGTGATCTATATGCTGCCAAGTTGTGTTCAGGTAAGGAGAAGAGCCCATCTTCAGTGTCTTTGCGTAGTCCTCGGTGCCCAGCTCTCCTCTGCATCTTCCTTGCAGTGAAAGGTCTACAGGACGTTTGGTTGTTAATAGTACAAAGTCTGTATGCTCCTACCCAGAAGTCCTAAGCAGGCTGTGCTGTAGTGTCTGTGCTGTATGCTTCATGAAGTCTGTAACTGTGGTGCGAATGACTGCAACACCCTGACCTCAGCAGCTTTCTCAAACTTGCTCTGCATCGGTGTGATCTGCACTGTACGTTGCAGAGCAGTGAAGAGCCAGGCCTGTGCTCACCACTATGATATGAACACGAAGGTAAGGCTTGGTAGAAATAACAAGGAATGATGCAATGATACTCCTTCACTGACTATTTTAGCATCGTGTGGACAAAGGAATTCTGGAAAGACAGATTTAGAGCTTTACTAACATATAATTTAATAAAGGATATTGTCCTAATTTATTTGCAATGATAAAAGATACTTTGGGGGTGCCTTATCGCTTTTGTGTGTTTGACCTGGCTGTTCTAGGCAGCAATCAGTCTGTATTTTTCTCTGTGTAGTGGAGGTGGCTACGGCATTGCCTATTACAATTGAGGCTATACCCTGAGCTTGTGCTGGGAAGTATTTAGAGACAATAAACAAGGAAACAACCAATGCTAATGCTGTCTCCTGCTATTTTCTGTATATTCTGTTTCTATTTGCATTCTGTATGCACACTTTGGACCTGTCGCAGAAGACATTAATGTGTTTATGATGCTGATATGCCAGTTCTTTTCTTCATGTCTGCTCTTGGAGACTTGACTCTGAAAAGATTTTCAGGACAGCTTGTGAAGGGGAGGAAGGGAATGTCCTGAGCAGTGCTGAGGGTGATAAACAAAGATAGCATGTGCATTATGCATATTCTTGAGCATTCACCTTCAGAAAGTAGTAGGGCTTGGGTAGTGGATGAATGGCAGACCTTGAACAGTAGCTCTGTGAAACATTTATTTATTTATCAGTGCAGTCTTTTAGAAAGATTAATTATCAGAAGGAAAAGCCTTGAGAGATCATTTTTGTTCTCATTGTGCAAGTTTTGGACAAATAACTCTTTTCTAGTACTCTTGATGAGCTGTACAACAGGCTGGTAAGGCACACAATTGAACAGGATTATTCAACCTGGGTATGCAAATAAGAATGTATTACAGCTCTCACTGGCTTTTACGACCTTCATTAAGCACAGGGGAACAGTTGAGTGTGCGTTCATTGACTCACACCCAGTCAAGATCATAAACTGCAGTGCAATGCAACTCCTTTCACTAAGGGCATGCAGAGTGCAGTGAAAGGTTGTGCAAAGCTTTTACAGCTCAATGCAGAACTGATTTTAATATTCATGAACCTCAAATATCAAGATCTCCTAAGAAATTAGTACACAAGAAAAGGACAGATTTATATGGGAAGGGTTTGTGAGCTGTATGCATGCAGGAATTACAGACCACGATTGCCAGTAATTATTTACCTGCCTTTCTGAATCACTAGTATGTGCAGTTGCTGCACAATACTTGTAAACTATATCAGCTTAATTTTGTGAACTAGACTTGTTTATTATGCCATCTTTGAGTATTTAGTGTACCTGTTAAAAGAAATTCCCTTCAATGTCTTTGCTGTTCCAAAACAATCCCTACAGAGAGACAAAAGCATGGTTACGGCAGTGCTTATGTGAGGAGTTAAAAGTGCCTGTGCTGTGTCCTTACTAGCACTCTCCCACACGTAACATGGGATGGGGTCAAACAACCCCGAGAGTCTCCCTTGATGGTCAATACCTTTCAGTGTCTAACATTTGCTGCACTATTAGCCAATGCTGGATACAGGGAATAAAGGATGTCAGCGGATTTACTGAGAGAGTTTCAAGGTTAGAAAGTACTTGTCTACATTATGGGGATTGCAAGGTCTCAGGTGTCTGCTTCTGTTCTTGGAGCCCATGCATATGGGAAAGAAAAGTAATTCTCACCTGCTGCAGCTGGCTGACCAAGATTTCATGCACTTCTAGAGGCTTAGCAATACCAGACCAGCTGACCCCATATTATTATAGACGAAGCTCTAAATCTGAAGTTTTTGCCTCTTTCCCAGCTCGTATCCAGGTTTTGCAAACTGATGATGTTGGTAAGCCACTGGGGAAGTATCAGGTCAGGAAATTCTTGGAGTCATCTGTTTTATTGGTATGTGTACAGCAGTGCTGCAGCAGAGGTAGCAGTAACCAGCATGTGACAGCCCACTCTTTCAGATCTCTACCTGAACATCCCTGGTGGCTGCCACGTTTGGGGGATTATCTATGGTTCAAGAAACTTGGTGAGAGAACCAGTTGTCCTGCCCCAGCTCCCACAAGGGAACTACAGAAGGAAGCAAACAAACCAGAAGTTCTCCCCAAACTGAAAGTTTGCCTCCAGTTTCAAGAAGCTTTGGAAAAGCATGCCAGGAGGCATGTAGGAGGGCCATCTTTTTACTTCTGCCATAACGATATTATTCACTAGTAGTAACATTCAGGCTGTAACCTGCAGGTTTCCTTTGGAATCTGCTGCCATGGTGGCAAACACAGGATGGCTCTTAAGAAAGATATGGTTCTTTCCCTAAAGTACTGCAGTCTTGTACACAGAAGTACACTAAGAAAATTATCTTCTTGGAAAGTTGGAATCTAGGTCTTCTATGCTGCTGGAAACAGGAAGGCACAGGTGAATTGATTTTTCCTATATGGTCAAATACAAGTCTGTGTTTCTTTAGGAGGATAGGCCATAGTAAGAAATGCTTTTTGCCTTTTTATCTCTGATGGAGAAGGATGGAAGTCAGTTATCAGAAGATGCATCACAGGATGGCGGATGCTGTCCAGGATGCCTGGAGGACATCTAGTCCCACTCGCTGCTCGGGGAGGGCCACCTAGAGCCAGTTGTCCCAGACCATGCCCAGGCAGCTCTTGAAGATCTCCAAGGAGGGAGGCTCCACAGGATCTCTGGGCGACCTGTGCCAGCGCTCCGTCACTTGCACAGTGGAACGGTGTATTGGAAGGTGAGCGGGAGGTTCGTTTCTGCTCCCGAGTCCCTGGGTGAGTCCCTGGCTGACAGTCCCTGGCTATCAGCAGGCAGGTGGGAGCAGCAAAGTGGGCTGCAATTTAACACTCCTAAGGCATGACAGTTGCACCAGTTTTCTTTCAATGTTTATATTTTTTCTTATTGTTATACTAGAGACTCATAATTACAAATTCAAACCTGGTCCTCTTATTAATCATCAGCCTGAAAGCCTCAGTGTTTTGTATTGGTGAGGCACTGATAGCCTTTATTTGATCTTCCTTTACTCTAGATAAAGTGGCATTGCCCTAATGCTGCAGATATAATCTGTTTGTAATTGGAAGAGCTCCTTCAGGCATCTTATCATTCAAGCTCTGAACACAATAGTTCATCATTGCAACCAGTTAAAAGAATGCTGCCTTCATAAATTATAATTCTGTAACTCTTATGAAAAAGAATTAGGATTTTCTAATACCTCTCTCGTAACAAACACCTGCAGCCAGTTATTCCGACAGAATAATTTCTTCCCAATTAACCAGGCAGGTTCCTCCTCTATGAAAGAATGGAGTTTTGTGTGAATGTTATATTTTGGTCAATAATGGGTAGTTGTAAAGGTCAAGCTGCCTAATACCTGCAATGCCACAACATTTGAGTGGAGGTTACAAAGATTATTAGTAAAATACATAAAAAAAAGCACTAGAAGATCCCTTGTAATTCAAATAGCTTGCCAGGTTCTGCTTCTAAGCCTTGTAAGCACAGCCAGACTAAGTTCAGGAAGGAGTGACAATTAAGATAAAGAGATCAATTTATCAATGGGAAGGAGAAGTTTAGCCCCTCTGAGTTTCCTATTCAAAGCCCAGTAGAGGGATGGGTGCCTTAGGGTCAGAGATAATGATCAAACATTTCTTGCAAGTCAGGGTTTCCTCAAAGTTAGTGCTTTGGCAACTTTGCAGATTTTCAGTGAAGAAGAGATCAATTTAGCATCAGAGATCAAGAATATAACATAATGAAAAAAAGATGCTGCTTACAACTATGTTGCATTGTATTTTGTTCACTGTAATGCTTTTGATCTTACAAATAGTGCTTGACTGTTTTTGAAGCTTCAGAAAATTAATGTTTTTGAACTACCTTACATTTTCACTACTCCTTATGAAAATAAAAAAGTTGTGCAGTGTTACAGTTTTATGCATAATTTGTTTGCGGGCAGTGAAAGTCACTGGCTGAGCATTTATTTCCACAAGAGGGTTTTTTTTTTTAAAAAAAAAAAACTGTTACTGATCAGGTTAGCACAGATGCATGCAGTGGCCGACAGTCGCCTTGCAGTTAGTCCTGTTTGTGATGGATGTGTGTGGAAGCGGGCACATTTGCTCTGGTATCCCCCATAAGCCATTGGCACAGCTGACCTCCTTTCTGCTGGCTGTGTATTCAGTGCATCATCTCTGCAGGAAGCTGTGACACAAATGACAGCAATCATTATTAGCAGAGCCCAATGGAGCAACTGTGCTGAATGCTGCACAAATGCAAACAAAGTCATGGTTTCCACCTAGAAAAGATTGCTGTTCTTTGGGGAACTGCAACCTGCATAATCCTGCCGTGCTTTAGAGACCCAGTGTGGAGCCCGTTTGAGTAAATAGGCATTTGCCCTTAGGTACTAAACAGCAAAAAAGTTCAGGAGCTGCTGAGCACCAAGGGATAACAAAACAGTGTTTAAAAAAAAATAGTGTAAATTTTCCACTGCTATCTCGCAATAACTTCATTTTGCTTAACAGAATAAATAATATGGTGCCTTTGCTATAGGGTAGTGAGCCACAGGAGATATTTCACCATAAATCAACATTTACTTCCTTGAGTTACAGAAAGAATTTTGTGGCCCTGAGGCCATTTAAACAAATGGATGGGAATAAATGGGAAGCAGCACCATGGGGGTGGAAGGATTTTCAGAATCCTTCATACTGCTTTTAATGTCTCTGTCCACTGAGCAAAGAGGAACTGAGGAGGATGCTGTGCAAAGGTGTGCACGTGCTAATAATTTCAGTGTTAAATAGCTGAGTGTAATATAGAGTCTTGCATGTAGTTGTGGGTGGCTTTTGACCATCAGAACCTCTGATGTCAAAGCCTTATAACTTTTTATTCCATAAAGAGAGTAGGAAAAGAAACACTGCAACTAGAATTTTGATAAATTAAGGTTTATTAAAAAAAAAAAGAGCAAAATATGCCCCATATATATATATATAAAGTCTCTATAAGAGAAATGTCTATTGTGAATATTTTTGGGGCTGTTTTTGGTGATGCTAAGAGAGAAAAATTGTAAGTAGGTATTATTATTCTTGCAATAATGTCTGCCTAGCCCAAAATACCTGAACATACAAAGTAAGTACAGCAAAAGAGACAGCTCAGCTCCTGTGCTTGATGTTCGTTCTCAGTACCAACTTTATCTCCAGAACAAGCCGGAACGCAGCACCTGCGGTGCTTCAGTGCCTGCAGCCGCTCAGAGTCTGGCACGCTTCGACCTGCGTCCCGGGGCTGGGTCTCACCCGTGCTCGGGGCTGTGAAGCTGGGGCTGTGGGAGCCGGATCAACCCTGGTTTTCGTGACCGAAAACATGTGGGTGTGGGATGGTAGGGACACGGCAGCCAAAGCCAGCAGCTCTCGAGGACAGGAGGAAGGCAGGGGCGTGGGGCTTGTGTTGCAGCTTGCTGGTGGGACGTGCTGGTGGCAGGGAGGTGGGTACCAGACCTGGGCTGGGTCAGTCACCGGGGCCCCTGCTGGAAGCGGCTCCCGAGTCCGCGTGCCTCTGGCTGCAGACGGGTCCGGAGGAGCCTGCTGCGGGTGGGGGGATGGATCCACAGCTCGCACGCTCCTGGATTAGGCACAAATGCACTCCCTGTTTCTTGAAATGACTGCGGTGCTCCGTCGGGCTGTGCAGGCGGCGGCATACGTGTTGTGGAGTGTTGCTCTTGTCAGTGCATTATCACTGTAGCGTTCTTGGATTGCAAGCTTTTGTGAACAGGACCATCTCTTCAGAGTGCATCTTTTTATGTCCGTGTATTTCAGGATGTTGAGAGAGTTTTCATAGCTTTTAGGCTTTTGAAGCTGTTCCATCTCATGTATTCCCTGTTACAGTGTATTACTATACTCAGTTTAATGCCTTCTCTTCTGCTGGCCTTGACCAACCGCCTTTTGCTTCCTCCTTTCCATAATAAAAGAAATCCTTAGAGCAGTGTTGTCTTGTTACCAGATGGAAACAGAAAGGTTGCTGATACTGATATTTGTGAACTGCTTCTGGGTTTTGCTTGGAGAGAAGCAGGTGCACTCATTTAGTGAGAAGTTATTGTCCTTTTCAGTGCTCTGCAATACCTACAAATAAAAAATAGTTTTGTATTGAGAGGACTGGATAGTTTGCTCCCAAATGACCTAAAACAATTGATTGAGGATATTTTGTATGAAACAGTTTATTAACTAACAAAGCAAGTAAATAAAATAAAGTTTGCCATGCTGGAGAAATTTTAAAAGAGTGATCAAGGTCTAATGTGCTACTGAACAAAAGGAGCACGTGTGGGTCACATGGAAAAATATTGAAAAGTTGTGGTAAAAGGAATCGAGTTCTTGCCAAAGACCACATGAACACACGCTTTGGTCAAACACAAACTTGGGCTCTGCACAGGAGCAGCAGGATAAACTTTAATGTGTTGTGCTATTGAAGAGATCAGCTTGAATGATCTAGTTGTCTTTTCTAGGCTTAAAATCTGTCAGTAATTCCTTGGCCAGTCACTGTGGCAAAGTTACCCGACAACCTGCATGACCCGCTGTGAATCTCACTTGGAAAAAGAGTTATCAGCTCATTCATGTTAGACTTGCCTGCTGTGTGACAGAGCCGCGGCAGGTCCTGGGTAGCAGCGTGAACAGTTATGTGCTTTTAACTAGAAACTGGTAAAAGATTTGCATCAGTGTTCAAACTATGTTGTGGCCTTTGCATGATGTGCTGCTGCAATTTAGCATTCTGCTGGTTTAGCTTGCGGAAGAAGACATTTTCCTAGGAATCAGTCATTTCCAAAAGCGCGTCAAGGGTAGTGCCCGTGTACAGAATCCAGGCAGCAGGAGCAGAGGTGCAAAGTCACAGCTCCTCGTTTAAGCTGCACTCTGGGCAATGATTGAACTGTGGCCCCTGCACACACAATGCTTTGCTTTTAAGTGTATTTTTGAAAATGTTATATTGTGCAAAAGGAATTTCATGGAAGAGTAGAGATAAGTCACTCTTACTGATGTGTATCCCTTTTTATTTTTGAGAGGAGCAACACATGGGCATGAGAAATTCTTTAGTGAATATGTAATACTGAAATACTATATGGAAGTCTGAAGATATTTTTAAATGCTTGTGAAATAGTGTCATACCATTGTATGCAGTCATGTACAAGCCACCATGTATTATAAGGTGCAGGTGCCCTTTACATCCGAATCCACAAAGTAAATCATTAACTGGAAGTCCTGTACTTTGCCACAAGTTCAGCAGACTACAGAAATATGACCATGAGCAACAAACTTCAGAGGCTGTATCCTTGCTCTGAAAAAGTCGGACACCTTCTAATGCCTCTGTGGGGGCTTGGGCCAGACCAGGACAAAGCTTGGTGCTATGGGGCAAGAGTGTTATTTGGACTTATTCATAGCATCTGGAGGAGTTAACATAGAGCCCAACAGACCCCCGGTGCCATATTTCTTTCCTGAGCTGACACTGCTAAACACAATGCTTTGAAATTCTTAAGAGTTATATGCCATAGGCACTAAATACCATTATTATTTTGCAGTTTATGTGTAGTTTTCCATTTTATGTAAAAATTTCCATGTCCTTAATTGCCATTTTAGATGTTAAAAATTAGTAATGACAATGGGATTTGGAAATCTGGAAGAAAGCAACCATCCGTTGACAGCAACTGATCTCAGACTTTGCACTCAATATGTTATAGACCTGAATAAATGACTCTTGAATTACTCCAGGATTCTGATCCATCTTCTGGCTAATGTATAGGGGTGTCTTTTGTCATATTTTTTTAAGCAGTGACAAATGAAGTATTGGATTTTGGGGTACTACTTGTAGGCGTCCTGAGATAGCAATGGATTTAGGAACTTGTTAAACCTCCAAAAATGTGTTTTGTTTTGTTTTAAATAAACTTGCTTATTAGATGGAAGATTTTCACAGTTACTCTTTGAAATGTCTTTTCCAATAACAAGATTTTATTGTGCAGTAGTATTCATACTGCAGAGAATGAAACAGAGTTTCCAGAGCCATCCTGTGTGCTGGTCATGTCAGGGCAGTCTTCAGTGTTGCATCAGTCCCAGATAGTTTCTATTATTGGAATAGCTTACATGAATGCAGCTACCTACTCCATTCTGCAGATTTCAGTTTGATCAAGAAAAAAATGAAAAAAATACCAGAAATTCTCTGCTTTAGACAATAACCTATTCTTTTTTTTCCCCATTCTTTATGCTCTTTTCCTGTTCCTTTCTTTGATAAATTGATAGAAAAACTGTTTCTAATTTCTAGCTGTACCTTTAAGTAGCAGCTTGAACATAACCCATGCCAATATAAACCAACAGTTTGGTCAACCTTTAAGAACACAGGGGCCTGTGTTCTTATCAACATGATTTATTCCCTCAACATCCCCAGTGAATTTTCCAAAATCCAGCAGGGACGATAGAGAGGTTCCCATTACCTTCGTGCCTTGGGATCAGGTAATGTTGCAAAGGCATCTCTGAGGCAGAGGATTCCTCATGTGCCAGCGCTGCCTCTTGTGAAAGGTTGATAAGAAAACCAGATCCGATGGGGCTAAACTGAGACATGAGGCACTTTCAGCTAAAGCTATATATCCAAATGTGAAAAGGAGAAACAAAATGTAATATGAATTTAAACACTCAGTGCAGAAAGATAGAGAGAAGAAAGTTTATTGACTCTCGTAACACAGGTCTGCAGTCAGGTTCTTGAAAGTGAAAAAATCCTAAATGAGTAGGATCAGGAAAATCATATGCATATGAGAAATTTTCTCAAGTTTGCTTATTAAATGTAGTCATTTTCTCTTCTGTCTCCTAGTGTTATGTAAAGCTGTTACTTCTTTCTGTATTTCTGTCTTCTTCATAGTTTTTTTTTTTTTTTTTTTTTTTTCTTTTTCCCATTAGGCTGAACAGCCTCTTTGGCAGCACTCCCCAACAGCAGGCTGAACTTCCATCTGTGTTTCAAATATTTGTAGTCTAGGGACCTTAGGAGAGAAAGTATTGGTGACACTTTAAATCACTGCATTCAGAGATATAGAGTACAGCTCCTTAACTGTTTGCTTCTTAACTGCTTCAAAATATATAGTCTATCATCTCTCTACACATTTTATCTTGAACCAATGATTAATCCATTGAACCAATGGATTAATACTGGACAAAGATCAAATATTCATGGTCTGGATGAACAGGCGCATTTGCCTTTACTATAGCATGTCAAGCACCACAAGTTAAAAAATGGCATCAATTAGCTCAAAGTCCTAAAGTTTTTTGATGAGCATCCCAGAATCTGCCCATGACTCCTGAACCCCAGCAGCCTTTCCACACAGATCCCTCCAGTCCAGAGATGTGCTCACAAGTTTTTCTGAGCCCTTCTGTTTTTCTAACCCTTCTTTTTTCTCTTTTGGCTACCTTTTCCAGCCCTCTGTCCTCTCCACTGCACATCGATCCTCATCTTTTCAATGGCTAGCAGTGAATTGCAAATAAATGTTACTGAGATCCTCACTAAAGGCATGCGTCCATGGAGTGCTGCAAGACCTCCCGCATGCAGAAAGGTCAAGCACAGCAGTGCCCGCGGAGGGACAAAGCAAAGTATAAACACCGGGCTGGCAGCAGCATGGAGGTGCCTTTAAAGGAGCTTTCTCTTTGCTGGTGTATCTGGCCCTAGCACAGGCTCCATTCCAGCAAAGTGCAAATGTGCTTTATGCAGAGGTCACAAGCAGGGAGGCTCTTCTTGTGCCTGCGGCCGTTAATGTAACACCAAAGTCTGGTATTGTCTGGAGGGGGAGGTGGAAGTGAGACCATGGTCTTATCTGGCGCTAGGACACTTGGTACCAGATGAAAAATGTCATGGCCCCAGGAGGCAAAAGTGCCGATCTCACATAAACTAGATCTTATGAAGTGAATTTCTTAAAACATATTTGTGTCTGCATCGTGCACCCTCCGCTTCCTGCTGCCTTCATAAATCTTTCAGGAAAGCGGAAGGCAGGCAGTTTTTCTCTATCGCAGGTGCTGCCTGAAAGAACTGTATCTGCATAAAGCAGTAGTGCACGGATCCAGCGATAATGATCTTGGAACCACAGCCTCAACCTTGTGGGGAAGGGAAAAAACGAAAAGCTTGCTGTTAAATGTTTCAGACCTGGTTAAAAATGAAGAAAAGGAGGCGTTTGCTTGCTGCTGCAGAGCACCAGCTTGGATTATTTCAGTAGCTGCTGCAGGTTAAGAATTTAGCAGGATTAAAAGAAAAGATGATGATATTTAAACCCAGTTTCTGAAGGTTTGTGAATCCCAAGTACCATTGAATAAGCTAGTTGCTAAATATCGGGATTAGAAGGAAACTGCCCCTGAATGGTAAGCTATTTTATTGAGGTTGACTAAAGAATTTCTTCTGAAGAAGCCCCAATTCCTACCTTGTCAAGTTGCTTGTAGACAGATTTTTAGTATGATTCTCTGTTTGAAAGCTTTGCCCAAAGGTCTCTTGCCAAAACCACAAAATTATGCAGAACTCTACTGTGGGAATTCAAATACTTCATTTAAACATGTATTATTATTTTTTTTAAGTACAAAATACAGGAAGTTATCGTATGCAATTTCCCTATTAAAAGTTTTGTCCGTTCCAGAGAACCACAACTCACGTGATAGGAATTACATGAGAAAGACAAATTACAGCATTAGTTTTCCCTTGACAGATTAATAGGTTTTACAAACATTTAGAGAAGTATTGCTGGCAAATGGAAAAATTGCACCAATTAAAAATGAACCCTAAGGCTGAGGCATAAGAACTAAATTGTCAAAACAAAAATATTTCCAATGAATCCATTTTCTAAAGAGGAGTAAGAGAGTTATCCCCACAGAAGGGTATTCCAGACAGTAGCAAGAGTTTGGTATTAGATCAGCCAGAATGATGAAAACCACCTAAGCTATAATGTGACATTACTAGTGCTGTGGGAGATGGCTGGAGAGATAATTGGGTAAGAGTCTTTCAGGGTTAATGAAACCAAACTTTTTCCCATTAGACCAGGAGTAAAAGGGAAGGAAATTACTACCTGTTTTCGCATGTCTTCACTGACTTTAAAATCTGAGCCTAACACTGCAAAACCTCCAACTTCGCTTTTCTATGGGAAACACCCCCTAACTGGCTGCTATCTGGATTCCTCCTGCCACAGAAATACCCATGTTACACCAGCAGTTTTGCATCTTCCCGCTTGGAGTGAGTTAGGCGAGGCCCTGCATTGCATTAGCAGGGTTTAACCAGTCGTAACGCAAACAGGAGCTGGTGCTTTTATGGAACAAGGGGCGTTAGGGGCTGCGTGTGTTCGTGTGTGTTCGTGCCGTGTGTGAAGGCGAGCTTTTTGCTCAGTGCTGGTCTCCTCTGGCAGAAGGTGAAGGTACCGGCAGGCTGCTGCTGACGACACTGCCTTGCACTTGTGTAGCGAGACTGAGCTAGGGTCTTTTGGTCAAAAAGCCTTGAATACTAGGAGTTTTGGCACTCTGCTCTTCGTGAGCTCTTACGCCAACCTGCATGGAAGATTCTCTGATGTTGATGGCTGCCAGCGGTCATAGCCTCGGGACGGAAGGGAGCCTCCCAGCCCTGCAGGGGTATCACTGGCCGACAGCCCTGCTCAGGCTCCTGAGCCGGCTCGCAGCCGCGAGGGAAGGGGGCCGTCGGCAGCCTGCCGGCGGCACGGCTGCTGGGTGGGCCTGCAGAACTCCACAGATTTGTAGCATTTACGGTGGAGCTTATTTTATAGCTCTCATAAAATCCTTCTGTGATGAATTATTTACACCAGCGCTGCTGCTCCCTGGTGGGAATCTGATCGCTCATCGAAACAGCCGCGTTTCTCGCGGCAGCGGGTCCCCAGGAGCTGGGCAGGGACAGCCGCGGTGGTGGCCGGGGCGGCACGGCAGAGGCCCCCGCCTGCCAGCAGGTCGCTCGTCCCTGCAGCACGATGAAACAGCAAGCACAGGCTGGGATCGTACTCTAATGCACTTTCTATATCACCATAATGCTGTTATTTTTATTTCATTGTAAATGCTAGCGTCCTGTGCTGTTTCACCTCACAAGTGTACGTCTGTGCATTTAACTCCCTGCGACAGGAGAGCCTCCTAGGGACTGTGAGCGTGGCCAGTCCCCTCTGCCACACCGTGCTGCCAGTTGCAGCTCTACTGCAGGTAGCTTTGACTCCTCAAAACAGAAAAGAAAGAAATCAGGATTACCTCTACAAATAACCTTGACTTCTATTTCTACATCATGTGCTGGTAGCTGGATTTTCATATTTCATAGTCTTTTCTCAGGAGTGAATAATTTAGCATGTTTTGGGGGTACTGCCAAATAAATGCCAATGAAAAAGAGAAGAACAAGAGGGGAAAAAAGCCTATCAGGGCTATTCACCCACTGAAAATTGTGTCTGTGCGAAGGCGTGTAGGTATATGCGTGCTGAATTTGCAGTCAGCTCACATTTGTTCAAGGCCTTTGCCCACCCACACAGAGTCAACTGCTGAGCGTCACCGAAAGTTCAGCACAGAAGTCACCTTGGGCGCAGCAGTTTTCTTCTGTGAGCTGGAGATACAGGAGAGCCACTGAGCTTCAGACAGTGAAGGATTTCCTGAGTTCTTGCCTTAAGGCTTTTAGGGGCAGAAATGCAGGTGTGTGAGGAAAAAAAAAAAAAAACAACACACACAAAACACCCTGCTTAAAACAACTGATTAATTGACACAAAAGAATCTACCACTACAATTTTTTTTGTGAAATTAACATGTAACTATAACATGAACCTGCGATGGCCCAACATTTTGTTTTTCTAAGACATTTTTGTCTACTACCCGGGACAGCAGTGATGCTCTGCAGAGTTAATACTGCTGTTTCCACACTATGTAACACACGTTTGTGCCTGCAGCCCACAAACACAGCAAAGATACAGGTAGGGAAAGAGACAGAAATCGTTAGGCGGGCCACCCGGAGGGGTGCTGCTGCCCAGCGTGGGCTTCCCCTGGCGCCCCTGCCCGCTGCGGCCCTGGGGCACGCTGCCAGTCTGAGTCCAGCGGCTGCGGCTGAAATGAGTCTGAATGTGTTAAGTAGGGTTTTAGCATTGATGTCAGTGCTGCAGAAAGAAAAATACGGATGACATTTGATCATCAGTGAGTGTTTTACAGCCTCTGAACACCTCCATAACGTAGGGAGCCGTGTTACTGCCAGGCTGGTTTCTTGGCTTGGTGCTGCGGCTGTTAATTAATTACTGATGCTTTTTCCTTTCCGATTGGTGGGCTGATGGGTGAGTGTTGTAATCAGAGAGGATTTCTTTGCAATGAGTCTTAAGAAATGACACAACTTTCATGGTGTAACTGTCAGTCTCCTCCTCTCTGATTCTTGCTGCTCTGAATTCACTGGGTGTGTGGGATGGGAGACGAAGATCAGAATATAATTCCATGTAGAGAAAGCTGAGCTCAGCTCCCAGCAGCACAGTTTCTTCTCGCTGGGATAAATCAGCCCAGGCAAAGCTCAGCTCCCACTGCAGAGCCTCTGCTGTTTCCAGCAGCTGGCCCTGCCTTGTTTTATATCTGCTTTGGTGCATCGTCATGTCCCCTGCGTAAGCAGCCACCTCAGGTCTGGGGGTCTCGGGAGGGAGGCAAGCTGTCCAGTGCGCCCTCGCGGTGCCCTGGATGTCAGAGCTGCACCTGGGGGCCTCCCAGCTTTAAGGGTCAGCACCCAGAAGACACCGAGCCCTGGATGAGGAGGTGGAGAGCCCATCAGTCCTGGTAAAGCTTCTGCTCAGCTCCCACCTCTTCTAAAACGTTCAGGCTGGTTTCCCATTTTAATTTGCCTGTTCTGCCTTCCTCAGGATGGCAGGGAGTCCTGCCGTACCAGGCATTTTTCTCCCCATGGAGGTGCTTATCCTGTGTAATCACATTTCCTCTCCAATCGAGCTCTCAGCACATGGCATTTTTCCCAGTCCTTGAGTAATTTCTGTAGTTCTGTTCCACTCCAATTTTTCAACCTCCTTTTAGAAATGAAAGCACAAGACCAACAGTCAGCATTGAATTCTCAGCTTCACCACAGTCAGGAATATCAAGAGAAAATAATTCTTTCCCTCACTTATATAAGCACATCCAGGGATGCCAATGGCCCAAAGAACTGACTCCCCTGAGGCATCTCTCTGTCTCCTCTGTTTCATGTGTTTCATGGGCTTTTGTCGCTCTGTGCTCATATCACGGGCTTACCTATTCCTTTACTGGGTCAAACGCACCCATCGTATCAGCTGTCTGGTGGCTCTGTGCAGCGCCGGGCTCTCACATTGACTCTGCATCTTCCTGGGCGTCCGTGACAAATGGAAGGCAGTGTCCAGCAGGCCTCTTCCCTCCCAGATACCATTTGTTATAGCTGCAGAAAAAAAAATAAAGTTGAAAAACAAGCATTAAAGAGGTAAATATGAAGGCTTACCAGCTCCCGGCAGTAACCTTTGCAAGCCTAATGTGTTAGGAAATACAAGCGAGTGTTAATTTTCCAGCCGCTTGGCCAGCCTTTCTCTGTTCCGAGAGAGAGAGGCTGTAAACCCTGTGGCAGTTCCGCTCTTTAACATCCTTAGGCTTCATCCCGGCGCGGGTGCTGGGGGCTCGGCAGCAGGGCGAGCCAGGGCTGTGAGCAGGCGGCGCCTCCGTGCCCCCGCGCTGCGCTGGAGGGGCTGCTGCGTGCTGCTTCTCCCCCGCCGCTGGCCTCGGCCTCCCGCTGCGAACCCGTGTTGCTTTTCTCGCCTGCTGTGAGCGTGCTGTGTTCAGCCAGGGGGCTTCAGGGGACGGACGCCAGGGGCGCGGGGGTGGCCAGCGTCCTCCCTCTTTGCCCGTCGAACTGTGTACTCAGCTGTATTTGAAGCCAGCCAGCCTCCGTATGCGTGGGTCACCACGTCGGCTATATTGCCCTAAATAAATCTCTCAGACATTTTGTCAATCTTCCTAGGAATGCGTTGGGAGAGGAAAAAGTGGCTTAGTTTTATTGATTGTTATTTTGTGTGTACTTTCAGTTCATTAATTAACAAAGAGCGTATGCTGGTGTCTGGTGGAGGCTGCCAGAAAGCTCTTTGATAGTTCTCTGCTGCCAGCATTTTTGGAGACCCACTAGTTGGTCAGGGTTTAATCGTTTCAGGTGTTTTTGACTGATGTGCTGTAACACTATGGCTCTGGAGAGCTTATTTTTTAAACTAGAAACGTATGTGAGTTTCAGTCTTCTACTGCTGTTCAGTGAAAGTAATGACATATGTCATTTGACAGGTTTTATTGGCCATTAATTAAGAGTAAGGATGCAGGTACAGCCTGTGGCTGAGGAAGGTGGTGGAGAGGAGTGCTGGAGGTAGCGAGGACGTGCTGAGGGCTGGCACAGCATGCCTCGCCTTTCTGTCACCCGTCTGCAGCTGTCCACTGCCAGAAGCAATGCTAGGCAAGGTGGACCTGTTGTCTGACTTAGTTTGGCAATTTGCATGTTCTCGTTACAAACTCTTTACTTATTTCCCATATCCTTTGCCTGTATGATATTTAACACATTTTAATACTTGTAGTTGAGAGTTGACTGCTGGAAAATAATGAAGAAACAATACATCCATCTGCCAGCACCTATTCAGAAGTGTCAGTAATCTGTCTAGAAACTGCATAATGAAATCCATGTGTTGTTGCTGGAACAAAATTACAATTTTGAAGTCTTTTCTGGTTCAGTTTTCTAAAAAACAGATGGAAATCCCTCCCCCTCAGGAGACTGCCTGAGACATCCTGCATATATTTTACCTAGCATTGTAGTTTTGTGTTGGAGCCAGGCTACATAGCAACGTCCCATTTCATCCACGCACCACCACTCTGTTGTTACTCATTGCTTGGACCTGTAGCTGTAAAGGTGCAGCTCCTGCTGTACATCACCTGTTTCTTTAGTTTTTCCTGTGCTAAGAGCCCAAAGAAAGCCATGGTGTGACATCTGACCCTCCCACATGCTGTCACATCTGCTGAGGATGTGCTGCTTGGAACATTTGTATCCGTTACTCAGCAGAGATCCCCGAGCATGTGGTCTCCTCAAGGTAAAGCACCCTGTGTGCAGATGCACCGTGTGCCCAGCTGAAGCCTGGCTCTGTTATCACGTTACTTATTTCTGGATGATATGGGAAGCACTGAGTTAGTGAACTGGCACTGGCGAAGCAGTCAATTAGTCGCGAAGCACAGGTGAAACGTGGGGTGCGTCATGGAGCAGCAAGGATGTGCACAGCACCAGTGTTACATGATGTGTGTTGATAGCATGCAGCTGGTAGCTCTCCTCTGAAATCTTTTGATTCTCTTTGACACCAGCCTTTTCCTTGCTAATGAAAACCCACTCTAACTTGGCATGAAATGTGTAAGGTTGTTGAAAAAAACAAACTGAAAGCAGTTGGAAAAGCCACAATAAAGACTGCAAAACTGCAGTTTGCTGAACTTACAGTAGCCTTTTTATTTATTTATTTATGTTGAGAAATATCCTCCTGAGTTGTCAACAGTGGTCTGTTACAAACCACGAGCTGATTTCACCTTGCATGTTTTTAAAAGGCATGTGTGGATTTGCAGATGGTCTGCCCGCAGAGGGCTGGGGCAGATGCAGAACCTGCTCTGCTGCCATGCCAAGTCCCTGCGTCCCCAGCAGTGCCTGTTCCAGCAGCTGCAGGGGGGATGCCCCTTACACAGCCGGTGTGGGACCCCAACCCAATGCTCAGTGTGGGAGCGATGCACTGCACTCCTAAGGCACCTGCAGCTGTAAAACGGGATGCTAAGCAAACTGAAGCAGGCTCAGATTCCAGCACAAAGGAGCCACTTTTTAAATATCTCCACCAAATGGTGGTTAAGTTCATTTCTCTCCTTGGGCAGAGAAATCTGTGATGAGCAGCCTCTCTCCTTGCCACTCTGTGCCTGCAGACACTGCATCTCGGGTCCCTCTGCTGCTGCGATGTCATTGTGATAGGTATAGGTGGTTTCCCTTTGGATCGCTGTTAATACATAAATATACATTTGCAGTTCTCCTTGCAAACCCCTCGGCAAGTCCCGAGTGCCAAATCATCTCCTTATTTCCAAACAGTGCTGTCAGTGCACTCTGGACAGCCAAATTCGCCCCCTGCCTCTTGGTACGTGGCAGCAGCTTGGCAGGGGTGATGGCACTGCTGAGCACCAGCAGTGTGCGACCCGGGCGGTTCAGCCAGGCAGCTGGTTTCAGACCTTGTCACAATAAATTCTTCGGCAGCTCATTCATCAGTAAAGGCAGTGTTGCAGGCAATTTATAAAACCCTGTGTATGTACAAGAGTTTTAGTAATCCACATGCTGGCTTTTAAAGTCTGAAGGCAAAATACTAAACTTGTTGAAGCCGATGCCCAAACCTCCCATTGCCTATACTGGGACAGAATTTCACATACAGTACCTGCAAGTGCTTTTTGCCCATTTTTTTGGTGGCTGTTCTGAATTGCCAGCAATTATCTGGGGCACTGTTCCCTTCCATGGTATGTGAGATGTCTCTCTTTCTGATCTTGTCACTGTGAAAGCCCCAAAAGCAGTGCAATGTTCTTAAAGAAAAGAAAAAAAGCTGGAATAAGATAAACAAACAAAAAAATAAAACAAGAAAGAAACCCTGCTAAGACACCATTCCTGTATACAAAATTCCTATATACAAAGCCAGGTGTTGGGTAAGTGTCTTCCATAAAAGAAGGTAAAAGGATTTCCCTTGAGTTGGAAGTAACAATATTTTTGCTGAAGCCTTCTGGAACAGCTCATTTTCCTTGTAATGAAGCCTTGATGGTCTCACGGTTTCAGCTGCCCTGTGGAGCCCTGTCAGCACCCCCTTGCCCCTTCCCACCTTTGAATTTCCCCTCTCTCCCACCAGCAAGGCTCGGGCTGGGAAGAGGCGCTTGCTGCAGCTCAGCCCAGCCCCACTCTCTCGGCCATGGCATCTCCACCCGCCTGTGCAGCAGGCAGAGCCCAGGCTGTCCACGTGATTGCTGCTGCAACTCATCCTTTTTTAAGAACAGAAAGTGCATTTAAAGGGATGTAAGGTGCTTCGCGTTCCCTTCCTCCGACAGTGTGGGGCTGGGGGCGGTCGCAGGCTGCCCTGGCTGGGAACGTTCCTCTTGTTTTTCGCAGCGGAGCTGCGGGAGATCCTGGCTGCAGTAACTCGCTCATCCTTCCTTCAGCCAGCTGCCCTGCTGCCCCTGGGCTGCCCGAGATATGAATGTTTATTTTTACTCGACGGCTGCTTTAAAGAAAGGTATCTGGCTGCCCTCAGCCCTGCTCGCAGATAAGTGACAAGCAGCCGCGCGAGCTGCTCTGTGCTGCTGAGCTTTCTGCTGTGCCAGAGCCGGCGTGGTCCCGTGGAACGGGGACTGCCAGGAATGGCACTGCTTGCACGCAGCGCTGGCAAATGGCAGAAGTCATTTGTTGTCACATCAAGTCACAGTGAATTGCTTTCTCTGTTCCTGGCTGCAAACCGCTTTGCTATTTTTACCTGTGACTTTCTGCGAAGCGGCTCCCCCTGCGCAGAGCGTCCCTGGTGCGATGGCTCGGCAGGACAACATGTCACAGCCCATCACATCCGCGCCTCGCACGATGCTGCCAACGCGAAATGCAGATGTGATCGGGCCTTGGGGTGTCGAGCTGTAACAGGATGAATTGAGAGGCTTGGGAAGGATGCATGGCCAAAAAGATTGGGAAGAGACTGAGTTATTATACATGCTGCATGCAGGGTTTGGAGGGAATGGAACAAAACATGAGCTTTTAGTAAATGGTGCTTACTAGGGAGGTGGAGAGGAGAGGATGAAATATGCGGTGTTTTTTTGCTGAACAGATGTGCAATGAGTCTCAAGGGTTCAAACCGCTCTGAGGAGCAGTCTGGAGCATCATTTTCTGTCCTGCTTTCTGTTCAACTCCATAGCTCGAGATAAAATGCAGCATTTCAGTCTCTGCAGATTTAGTTTACTGTGTTCACAAGTAAGGGTTTGTTTTCATAAGGGCTTTGTATTTTCATAAATACAAATGCTCAGTCGTGACCCAAGGAGGGTGAGAGAAGTGCCTGGACAGTGGCACGATGCAGTATCAACGGTGAGAGAAAAATACAGGTGAGGATGGATGTTGGAGTGAGAAAGCAGCAAGGAATAATGCAGGAATCTCGTCAGGGCCTGGGAGGTCACCCACAACTTTTGGTTTTAGGTTTTCAGTCACTGCTTTAGCTACAGAGCAGCATCCCAGCTGAGTTACCTCCCTGGCCATTGAAGTCTGGAGTATTACTAATTACTCCAGTCTATGCCACGGCATAGCCACCTCAGCTCTAGCAAAAGCTGTCTTTCCAAGGGGAGGGATCCTGCAGCCCCTGTAGCAAAGCGAAGTCAGAACTGAGCTTTTAAATTCCCTGCCAAAGTCACATTCATCTCCTCTTCCTTTCTGAGGCTGCGTTGGGTGAATCGTTTACTCTGGGGCCAGTTTTGGTGGCTGACGGGAAAGATCTGATCTCGAGTGTGTGCAGCAGCTCATCCGTGCGGCTGAACAGGAGCCGACTGGTCTGGAGCCTGCCCAGCCTGGGATTTTGGGTGCACATGGAGGGGCCTGGGAGCCAAAGAAAAGGCAGGGCATAATGTGAAAACTGATCCCTGGTAGTTCCACTGGATACTCCTCCAAGACATGTGGGAGAAAAATTACTGGAAAGAAGTTATTTTATGTAAGAATGAGAAAAATGTACCTAGAACATGAATATTGGATTCTTGCATGTGGGAGCTTCATCTGGAAATACAATTTTTAGAACTATGCAGGAAAGTAAAAGAGATAGACTGCCAATATGCAGTCAGAAATTTGCCTTCTTGGATGTGGCTGCAGGATTGGAGTAATACACTTAAAGATGCATTTCACATCTCAGATGTGTACAGTAATCATCCCTCCCCAAATCTTTCACGTGGGCTTTCAGTAGCAGAGAGTCATAATCCCTCTTGGTCTAACACGTACAAGTGCAGACATGCCAGATCTGTAAAGGAAAAGTAGGTGTGTTCTCAGGTGGCTTCCTGTGCTGTAAGACAACTGACCTGAGCACACTGACGAAATTCAGACACCAGGGCTTTCCTCCAATCCAGTGTCTGCAAGAAGGGCTCCTTCTCCAGAATCGTTAAATCTCACCTTGTTTGCCTTGGAGCAATGCACACCTTAAGACATGCAGTTCTCTGTGTTGAGTGCCGTGACACCAAGCAGCTGTACTTCTGCTGGCTGTTTCCTCTACTGGCCATGAAGTGTCACTGCCACTTAGAAGTCCAGAGTGAGCTGCATAGTCTGAAAAAAACCCTCAGTTTGTAGTCAAGTTTCCTGAAGTAGCACCGAGCTGAGCAAGGACATAATTGCTGTTCCTCTATGTGGATGTGGGGCATGTTGGAGACCTTTGCATCTGTCTCAGTACTCAGCATGAGATTCCCTTTGTATTTTTTTCCCTGAAACTCCACAAGCCCAAACAAATTCTCTCCCCCTTCCACCACCCATGTTCTCTCTTTCTCTGTCCCTTATGCCTCCCCGTGCACACATCTCCTGTCACTGTCACAAACATACTGGAGCTCACACTCACCCAGGACAGCAGAGCAGCCCGGACCTCCAGGGCAGATGGGGACTATCAGCAAGTGACTTTTGTTACCCAGAAATAGAAGAAGCTGCTATCAGCTCCTTTCTGTGATGTCTCTTGTGGGTGAAGCAGATCCAGACTCATCTCACCAGGGATAGAGTTGAGCTTAAAAGCCCATAAATCCATGATCCTGGCAGTGCCACCAGGCTGATGGGAGCTCTCCTGCCCACTGGCCAGTCCCAGGCACTTGGCATCGAGAGGTCCTTTCCTTCAGGCAGCAGCTGGGTCTCTCACCTAGCCCTTCTCAGAAGTTCATCACAAGGAAATGGGAGAAATTTTCCCTTTGCTACAGTATGGGTGGGCTGAATGGTGTGCTGCACAGTTTTGGACAGGCAGGGGTTACAGAGGAAGGTGGTGGAACAGATGCTTCAGGTCCCTCTTGTATGGCATCCTTGCTAAAAACTCTGGCAGAACAAAAGCTGCCTTCATTTCTGAAACGGTCCTCATGCCCTCATTTCAGGGACCTGCAGAACAAGTACAGGTGAAAATAGTGTGACATCTCATGGCAAAATGCACGCAGAGCAATGCAAAAGGCAGATCCTTCAAGCTGTTTTTGGATCAGTGTGTTTCTTGCATAGATCACAGTGCAGCCAGCAGAAAATTTCTTGCATGAGGAGTGTGGATCGAGGGCCTTGGTCTCAGTCACTGGAAAAAAACTCACTGGGGCAACAGCCAAAGCACAGGTGACACAAAGAGGGCTGGCAGACCTCCAATATACGATGGCAAGTAAAGGGGCTTCGTAAGTAATACAGACTATTACCAACAGACAGCAGTTGATTGGCTTTTGTGGAGTTTCTGATCCATTTTAAGAAGGACTCCTTGGCACCACAGGCGGGTTTGAGGAGAGCTGTCCATCCTTCCCAGGGGTGCCCACCTCCCTCAGAGGGCCTGAGGGTGAGCTGCGGTGGTGGGAGGTGGGACAACACCCTGCTCCTGCAGTGCCTCTGGGTGGCAGGCGTTGGCCCTGTTTGGTGGGGCAATAACCCTTGGTGGGACAAGATGGGCCACCGCCACCGTGACAGCAAGTGCATGTTGTTTTTCCTGCTGGATGTGAAGTCACATCTTGTTTTCCTGGGAGAGGTCTCCAGGCTTTGTCTGAAGAACCAGAGGAGTGCTGAAAGAAGAGAGGGCTTAGAAACTGCTGTGCAAGGGAGCCCCAAGCTCACGGTGGATTACGTTGTGGATCTTCCTCCCAAGCCTTCCAGGGAGAGTATCACATTGTGGCTTGGCAGCATGGGGCGTTGCAGCCCTGTCTGCTGCAGCATGCAAACGGCAGGGATGCTTTAAGGCTGGGTGCTTCTGACACTGCCCAACTCCTCTCACTTAGGGTCCATATTCACGTTTAGCAATTGGCTGCTTCCTGGCTGGTCCCCATCCCTGTTCTTGGGGGCTGTGGAGATTCACATCCCAGGCAAACCTGAAAACATTCCCCTGGAGGCTTCTCGGTGTCTGGGATCGCAGCCCAGGGAGCAAGTGTGGTTCCCTGCCTCCTCTGCTCACAGGATGATGTGCACTTTGAGTCCTAGGAAGACTTCCGTCCTGAAGACTGTTCTGCAAGATGAGGAGGAAGGCTCTTCAGCCCACATTTGGCTGCGTAGCGGTGACAGTGTCTTAGTGCCATTGCCCTGAACTGTGGGGATTTGGTGTCTGCTTCTCTGACAAACTGCACCTCTGGCTCCTTGGCAGCTGACTGCTGTGCTCATCCGCAGGAACCGGAGGTGATTTCTAAGGGATGAATAAGTACGGTCTCAGAGGAGATGGCAAAGCCTAAGTCAAAAAGGAAACCCAAATCTGTTCCTGGTGGCAAATCTCTGGAGGTGGCTGTTTTAGGTCCTGAACTTAATGTTTATAGACAGAAAAGTGAGTTTAAGCCAACATGTTTAAACATCTTTCTCCTGGGACGTTTTTCTTAAGCTTTTTCTCTTTTAACTAAGGATCTTAAAAATTGTAAGAAAATCAGCAGATGGGGAAATCTTGGTGGGTTTGTAAATGACTTAGAGAAAAAGGTACAGAAAACAGGACACGCGTGAGTCTGGGGATGCTGAAGTGTTGCTGAAGTTCCTTTTGTTCTCTAATGACAGAGAAGTCTGCCAGTCCTGGCTCTGCTGCAGGCTTCGCTCTTTCTAATTAAAAATCAATTAGTATGTTTAGCAATTATCTAATTAACTTACTAAAGCTATCATGTTAGATTCATATCCAAACATGCCTCTTAAATTGTATGTTAGTAATAATGCAAATGATGTATTTATTGCCCATGTAAGTTTGAATTAATTGAAGTGCGTGATATTTCTGTTAATTTTGCACATACCTAGTACTCTGTACTTGGGGGGATCTTTGAATAGCCAATTAGGATGACGAAAACATTCCTGGGAATGCAACTTTGTAAGTCTTCTGTATAGAGGACTGAAACCCAAGCATAAGAAATAGTGCAAAATGATTACCCACATCAGCATCATCTTGCAGGACTGTGAGAGTTAAAGTTGGTGCAACTTGACCATCCCTGGGACTTACTCTCATGCAGGTTAGTGGCCCAAAAGACCCAGCACCAGGCTGTACCTTCAGCTACATGCCCAGCCTCCCCGTGCTTGGTTAGTAATCTTGCACCCACCACTTCTCTGTTTCGCTTAGACTGGGATCTTCCTGCAGCAAGGGCCATCTCCTGACCAGTTGCACTCACAGCACTTCAGCTGTGTGTACCCGGTCACTGCCAGAGCCTCTCAATAATAACAGAAAATCTGACTGCTGCCCAAGGACCCCATTGCTTCCTGCATTCAGAGGTGAGGTCAAATTCATTATTGAGTTAGCATTTAGAAAAGCATCTATTAAGCCAGAATTTTCAGCTATGGTAGTTTTCTCTGCTGCAGCTCTACCAGGTTTAAAAAATAAACAAACAAACAAAAACCAAAACAAAAACCAAAACAACAAAAAAGGTTTATGCATCCATCTTTAATGCATCCATCTTTTTTTGCAACTAGTTCTAGAATGGGAAGTGGGAACAGCTTTTACAGCCTCTGTTCTTTCTGAAACTTGCCAGATACCAGCCCTTTCCTGGGATCTTGTGGTTTAATGTATTAATGAACAGGGCATGTAGGAAGGTAAAAAAGCCTTGTAATGTACACCAGTGGGTTTGCAGAGCCAAACATTTATTTAGTCAAGCAAACTTAATGTCTTGATTGTTTGCTAATGGGAATTTGTGAAAATCCGGAGCAAAATGCATGACCAAATAATACAGACCCCTTTTCAAAAGATGGGGTTTTGGACTATCAGTCTGGATTACAGAGAAGGCTCCCTGCAGCAGAAGTGTATTCAGGCAGCGTGACTGAAAGATGACAGATATTGTAGGTGACACTGGATGGAGTTCATCCCCTCCTGCAGCTTTGGGATAATTGCAACTGCAGATGTTGCCAGACAGTAATAAAGACAGAAGGCAATGCCCCTGTAATGCCTTGACTGTCTAAGATAAAATGGGTGACACCTTAGAAATTTTGCAGACCTTAAACCAGGGCTGTTCTCTCCTTGTGATAACAAAAGCAGTTCCCAAATCAGACTTTGTGCATTCAGCAGCTTTGGCACTACTGAGCAGGATTTATGAATCAGAGCGCGCTTCAAAGCTGGCCACTTCCATCTTATTAATAGCAAGGAACGTGGCCACAGAGAGAGCACATAACCACTAAATGGTGGTGATAAAGCCAGCTAATTGGCTTCTTAAATTCCCTGGGAAACATTTGTCCTTGGTAAGAGTAGGCTTGGGCTGTTTGGCGATATGGAAGCAGGAGCTGTGTGAGGTGTAACGGTGTATGTCGATGCCTGGACTCCTATGGCAGCCTGGACTCCTATGGAAGTTGGATGTCTTAGATCCTTCAGTCGGTTAAAAACATCTAAGGTGAAAAAATGCAATAGCAAGTGCTCTCCATGGGAAATATAAGCATAAAGTGACTGTGGGCCATATTTGTGAAGGTCGTTAAGTGCCTAAAGATGCAGATAGTCTATGCCTACTGAATTTTCTGAAAAAAAAAAATGCAGCTGGCCCAGCTCAATGTCTTGGTGGAAAGGAGAGCAGAGAAGAAATAAGAGCAAGTTCAGAATATGAATAAGGAGCTCTGAGTTAGCAGGGTTAAGGAGAGGATGGGAGGCAGGTGAGGAGGCAAAGGTCCAGATTTATCAGGGCAGGACTGGTGTGTAAGTGTGTGCTTAGACCCAGCAACGGGTGCTCAACGGGAACATGACTCTGGTGACAGGGCAGACATGGGCTTGGGGATAGGGATGCTTTGGGGGGCAGGGACAGGGGGTAGCAATGGTACTGGTGATAGCCTATGAGAGGAAGACAAGAGGAAGGCAGATGAGAAAGCAACAAGAACAAAAGAATGGCCTTCTGATACAACTGGAATTTCAAATTAAAATCACACATAAAAATGAAATAAGAAAGTTCTGGTCCTGGCTGAGATCCCTGTATTTGCCCAATTTAAAGCTGTAAAGCTGTGGCTCTGAGGACTTCCCAAACAAGTGTTTCTTTACCAATAATTACAGGACAGTAAATTGTATCCAATGTCTTTAAAGCAGATACAGGTTTCTGTTTTATGCCACTTTATGCAAGAGATGCTATTTTGCAAATAAATATTCCCTTCTGTCCTCAGATCCCAACATCTAAAAGGGGATTTAACATTGTAATTGCTACTGAGATGGAAACCAAACATTTCTTCTAATATACCTGACCTCTTATGGCACATAAAGCTTTTGGAGTTAACAGCAGGCACTAAAAAGGTGACTGATTTTATCATCCTTAACATCTTGCTGACATTCATAGGCTTCTGCCAAATGTACTTCCCATGTTTGGTGTTTCGTAGCTACATGAGATGCTCTTAAAAATTTATAAGCACGTTACAAAAGACACAGTCTTCCAAGAGCAGAAACCCACTAGCTTGCATTCATGTTCTAGCACCTGGAATAGAAAATGCATTAAGGTTTGTTTTAAGTTTTTATTCTTTTATTTGTGGTTGTTTTACAACCGACCAGAGCCATAGCATTTTGTCATAAGTTTGGAATAATTTAAAGGTTGTCTCCAAGAGATAAGCAATTAGCCTATTTACAGCTGCCTATTTGCAGTGTGATCTCTACTACAGAAGTTGGAGAATGCTTTTTGGAGACTGGAGTTTTGTTTGTGGCTCTGGAAACAATAAACTAAATCTTAAAACATTTCTCTATTTTTAAAATATGACCATGGAAGAATCCCCCTCCCCTCCCTCCAGACCACTGGATGGTCACTTCTATTTGGAAGTATTTCTCTAGTGCGAACCTTTCCTTAATGTTTTGATGCCACATCCTGATGTCTCCAATTAAATATAATTCACGTGGGGAGTCTTTGAGCACCTTTATAGCGCTTACTGCACATCTGTAACTCATGCATCCTTGCTGATTCTCTCTGCAGAGAGCTGGCGTTTCATTTCACAGGTGGACACAGCATTTAGAAAGAAAGGCAAAGTAATTTAACCAAGTCTATATGTCAGGTCAGTAGCACAGCTCTGCCTCATCTGCTGTTATTCTCTCTGTTTTGTTCCTACTTCAATTTTTTTTTTTTT